>JAJOZX010001844.1:620000-773067 GCA_023014485.1 Bathynomus jamesi | reverse complement strand
TTCAGACCAACAAAGACCTAGGTCCACTCATGGCTGGTCTACTAACTGTGTTCGTAAGTGTGTATTGTGTATGTTCTCCGTGTGGCGGAGGGGACCTACAATTTTTACGTGGTTTCCGAACCACAAGAACATAAGAAATTTATGTAAAAACTGCCTGTACATTGGCAACGACCAATTTTTACAAAACTAAATAATTATCAATTTAAAACTAATTAATTATCGATTTAAAACTAAAGATAGTATCTCTGGATCCAGAGGATCAAGTCATAATAGACTACTATCCACAAATATGTTACACTCTATATCTATTTATAACCGACATGCAAATATATCACATCCAAAGAATCCAGTCAATTTCATTACACTATCCATCAATACTAGTACCTTGCCAACGAAAAATAAGTCACGGTCCATATCGATTGCGGACCAAGTCAAAATTTACAACCATATACATTACAATATATATACTTAGGAGGGAAAGTGTAGGTGTGGCTGTAAAGACTACAGTTATGTAGAAATGTGTGTGCACCCATTTTGGGTCTCCCATTTAAAGGTGTTTGTGGGGCAAGTGAAGATCACGAGTTTTTCAATACCTCACAGTACTATGGGGGGCACCGCTCGACAGAGGAATCTCTTTAAATGGGGTGTGTAAGGACAGAGAGTATCCCCTAACCCAAGATGCTGCCTCCCTATATCTCACAACACTTTTGTTGAGCTGTGGGATGTATCACCACAATGCCTTAATTTTACTACCTTAACCTATACCCAATCTATCAACATATGCGTCTAATCGATTTTTAAAAATGTTTATAGACGTGCTACTAATTACTTCTATCGGCAAACTGTTCCAGCTATTTACTATTCTATGCGTAAAAAAAGTTTATGGCAACTGCTGTCTCGAACCTTCTTCTTGTCAACTTGTCAACTTACACCCGTTATTTCTAGTCCTATTATATTGAGATATTTCGAAAAAGCTATCTATATCTACGTTATCGAACCCATTCATAATTTTGAAAACCTGGATTAGATCACCCCTTAGCCTCCTAGTCTCGAGTGTATTCAATTTTAACTCCTTAAGCCTATCCTCGTGCGACTTTGACCTAAGCGACGGAATCATCATAGTTGCTCGTCTTTGAACTCTTTCGATTTTGTCTATATCTTTGCGCATATGCGAATTCCAAAATTGGAACCCGTACTCCAAATGGGGTCTAACTAATGATTTATAGAGGAACTATAATATCACGCGATTTGTACTCAATATTTCGAGCTATAAAACCTAACACTTTGTTCCCCTTATTGACCGCTGCTGTACTTTGTTTCTCTACTTTTAAATCACCAGTGACTATAACTTAAATCTTTTGCCTGCTGTACGCCTCTTAACTGCTTCCCTGACATACTATACGCAAAATTACCGTTACGCGAATCTGTATGTAAAATTTTGCACTTATCGACGTCAAATCTCATTTGCCATCGACTGACCAATCAACGATTTTATTCAGATCTTCCTGTATTTTACCTCTATCTTCGTCATTAATCGCATTACCGCCCAGCTTCGTGTCATCCGCAAACTTTAAAACTGTACTGACTAGGCCGACATCTAAATCGTTAATATATATAAGAAAAAGCAAGGAGCCCAATACAGAACCCTGAGGAACGCCACTCGCTACATCAGCCCAACACGACTCCGCTCCATCAACGACCACCCTCTGTTTCCTACCTCGCAACCACTCTTCTATCCAATTTATTACTACACCCCTGATTCCATGAGCCTTAGTTTTTTCAATGAGTCTTTTGTGCGGTACGGTGTCAAACGCTTTTTGAACATCTAAATACACTACATCAACCGCCTGATGACTATCGTAAACGTCAACCACGCTTTGGAAAAATTCTAAAAGATTAGTTAAGCAAGATGTATTTCGCCTAAAACCGTGCTGCGTATTTATAACTAAGTTATGCATTTCTAAGTGTTCGACTATACGATCCCTAATTATATTATTGATTCCAGTAGCTTACCTACAACAGACGTTAAAGTGATTGGCTTATAATTTCCCGCCGCACCTTTATCGCCTTTCTTAAAGATAGGTGTTACATTTGCTAACTTGAAATTATCTGGTACGCACTCCTCAGAAATAGACGCATTAAAAATCTTTTTTAGCGGCACAACAATGCTATCTTTTAATCACGCAGGTATTCATTATTATCTACCCTGAAAGCAAAATGAATTTAAAAATTCAACATATGAAGCTGTATACCTACTTTTAGCCCACTCTGTGTGTATGTGTGTATATATATATATATATATAATATATATATATATATATATATATACAAACTCAGAATGGTCCGCTGAGAAACTTATATGTTAAACACAGACCGTGCATGGAAAAAGGAACTTTTCTGAGAAATTACATCCACTATAGTTCGAATACCAAATACAAACTACAAATTCCGCCAATTTGTAGTTTGTATTTGGTATTTGAAGTTTGTCATAGTAATTCTGTATCTAATATGAAGTGTTTCTTTTCCATATTTCTCCGGTCGACCTGAAACACCCTGTATATTACAGGTACGGTAAAATATTAGCCTTTTAGAATTTCTTGCTTAAAAATGAAATATAATTAAAAGAACATTAATGAGTGAAGCGTCAAAAATAGGCAACAATAAATGCAATCATCAAAAGAATATGGGAAAATTATTATGAAATTAATTTCGAAGTTGTAATTGATTTTTCGCTGTGATCGAAGTTTTTAAATGAAGTCCGACTTCCAACCAATTAAAAAAGAGCTGTCAAATTAATTCTGAAATTGTATAAATTGATGGCTGACTAAGTGTAGGAGAAGGGAACGGGGCACTGCTCACAACAGAAGGTATACAAGCAAAATAAAAAATGAAAAAGAACAAACTCAAGAAATAAATTACAATTTATAGAATAATTCCATAAAATAACCTGCAATATATATATATATCATTATATATATATATATATATATATATATATATATATAACTCAAACCCGCAAGGAAAAAATTATAAAACTGTTTAAAAAGGCTAATTAATTTCGGCCGGTCACAACCAAGCCCTTTTCAAAGCCATAAACTAGTTAAAATATCTAAAAAAGTTATAAAGTTTCCGTTCCGCGGAAGAGCTGAAGTTAAAATGACTGTGTTAAGGCATAATCACGGACAGAGAGATGGTGGCTGTCGTACATCTGGCAGTTGGCAAGGGTAAAAAATTGCCCAGATTTCAAACATTCAAGATGAGAAATTTAAGTAAAAATCAATCCTGTACATCTGGCAGCCGGCCACGACCCGAAATTGCCCTAAAATATTTTAAAATGTTAAAAATAAAGCTGTCCCTACTGTAGGACAGCTTAATATTTGAAATGGTGTTTTCTCCTAAAACATACTGTAAAATGATTCGTATATTTGTGTCTGTTCCTAGTCCCTCACCTTCATAATAGGTTTAGAAACCTGAAAGTTAAAAATATGATCATGATGTTCCCTATGCTGAACCAAGCTACTATAAGTATTATTTGATCTCAGGTCTCGTTTGTGGGAATTAATCCTTTTCTAAAAATCAATTGTCTCTCCGATGTATTTTTGAGGGCAGCCTCCACATGGGATTTCATAAACTACACCAGAATTATTGGAGGCTATTGTAATAGGATGACGGATGAACGAAGACAATTTATTTGGCACAACGGAGACGAACTTAATCTGCTGTGACAAGAGTGAGGAAAGCCCTTTGTTAACCTCAAAGGGCACTTTAAGGAATGAAACGTCTTTATCCTGGTTCCTAGTTTTGGGAGAAAAGAAATATCTCCTAGCGGCGAAATAAGCTTTATCAATGAACAATTTGGAATAACCCAAACCTATAAATATCAGGTTGTAACACAAATTCTGTTCGATTAGAAAACGGACGATAGATAATAGAATAACCTCAGGATAATTTGAAATAGTTTTAGAAATGTTGCAAAATACACGCGGCGACCTGGTTCGCACAGATTTTATCACAATACAGAATGAATTAGGCTAGTGTAGGATTAGGCTAATGAATATTTTCTCTGGTGTTTTTCATAGTTACACCACCACCCTTACGATATTACAGTAATTGAAAAAACATGGAACCCACGAAAGAGCATATTCGACATGTGATACTGTATGAGTTCCATAAAGGATCTAACGCTAGTGAATCCGCAAAAATTACAAAAGTCTCCAATAATTCTGGCGTAGTTTATGAAATCCCATGTGGAGGCTGCCCTAAAAAATACATCGGAGAGACGATTGATTTTCAGAAAAGGATTAATTCCCACAAACGTGACCTGAGATCAGATAATACATATAGTAGCTTGGTTCAGCATAGGGAACATCATAATCATATTTTTAACTTTCAGGATTCTGAACCTATCATGAAGGTGAGGGACCAGGAACAGAGACAAATATGCGTACCGACCGGTGGTTGTAGAGGTGTCGGTATCGGGCCGATATATTGGTACCGATACCGATGGTTAGTAGCTACCGATACCGATATTTTTTGTTTCTAAGAATTAAAAAAAAGGGCGTTTTCCAAATAGAAATTTCCCGGCTGCTCGAGAAGTTACGTGTGTGTTCGCGATTTATCCCGACGTTTCTAGAAATGTCCATGACTCATTACCGCTCTATATAAAGCGAGCCTATAACCATCGCGGCGTCATTTCCTCAGTTCGCAAGTTGTGAATCAGTTCAACAGTGTAATAATTGTTTTGTAAATTTATTAACTACTGGTATAAATTTATTCGCTTTTGCTTTAGTGAGAGTTACAATGTCAAGCATTGTGTGGAATTTCTTCACTGCTTTAAGCACTAATGGAAAACAGGCGATCTGTAATTTGTGCGGTGTCTCTGTCTCTCGTGGAGGAACAAGCGCAAGTACCTTCTCTACGTCGAACCTAAAGAGTCACCTTATCAACAAGCACAAGACTGAGTTTGATGAAGCCAATAAGAGTCAATGTACAACTTCTGCTACTAATTCTGGTGAGTAGATTCATGAAAATCTGTAAAATGATTCTTCAAACATTCTCAGAGAGAATTCGCAATTGCTCAAAGCCCTAACATCCTAATGGCCCCAAAAATGATGAATTCAATAAAAATTTAGGAAGTCTAAATATTTGTTGTTTTTAATGTATGTTTCGGGTCCCTAAATTTTAGCCTGCCCAGGGCCCCCAAAAGTTGCTAAGATGTTGCTATATATATAAAGTTGCTATATATAAAGTTTGATTTCAAGTTTCAACATGATTTACGAATTTATTGTAATATCAAAGTCTCCCTGAAATTACCGTTTCTATTTGTTTATAATTTCCCCCAAATCAGAATTAAGATACAACTAAAGTAAATTTAATTCTCTTTGTTAACTTACTTACCTTCTATTTATTAAAAAATATTAAATATATAAAACTTTACATATAAATATTTCTGTATTAAAATTATTTTCTTATATATATAGGGTGAACCAAATGTAGGTGGACAGTAAATGATAACGTTTATTTTGAGAATACATATTTAATTTTTTTGTATACTATAATACAAAATAAAATTTAAATAAATTTAGTTATAATATTTAATATAATAAAACACAAACACCATAGTTATAATGAACACCATAGTTATAATATAATATAACACAAACCGTATTCAACCAACTGTCCACCTACTTTTGGTTCACCGTGTATATATATATAATATATATTTTTTTTTTTTCTCTCTAGGAGACATGCCTGGAACTTCTTCCGCCACGGCTACTCAATCCATTAAGGTCGCATTTACCAAATCCATTCCATACGCTCATAATGACCGAAAGAAGATTGATCTTGACCGGAAGGTGGCAGAGATGATCTGCATCGACCGTCAGCCCTTCGCATGTGTCGAACGGGTAGAATTTAGGCGACTACTTCAGGCTGCCGATCCGAAGTACACGATTCCTTCTGAGAAGTTTTTCAGGACGAACCTTATTCCAGACATGGCAGGCAAGGTGAAGGGCAAGATCGAGGAATTGATGTCACAAATGAAGGAATAAAAGAGAAATTCTCCTTCATCACGGACATATGGAGCAGTCGAGCAAGTGACTCATATATAAGCTTGCCCAAACTTCATGCGCAAAAGCATCATGTTGAATGAGGATCATACAGCAGAAAAAATTTCCGCCAAAGTTCAAGAAATGATTCAAAGTTTGGGATTGTCCGAAGAAGACACTTTTATGATCATGAGAGAGAATGCAGCTAATATGCGAGCCGCTTTCAGACAAACAGGAATGAATAGTTTCGGTTGTTTGACTCATACATACACTCCAACTGGTGACAAAGGATGGCTGCTTGAACCTCCCGAGTGTGGCTAATCTTTTGACAACGCTCGGAAAATCGTTGTTCATTTTCGCCACTCTCCGCAAGCGACGCAGCGCCTACATCATATTCAAAGAAGACTTAACTTGCCTCAACTGAAGCTGATTCAAGATGTGCCAACCAGATCGAATTACACGCTGGAAATGTTGCAGGTACTCCTTTCCAAAAAGCAAGCTATCATTGAATATGACGTCGAATGGCCCCTGGAAAATACGTTGACTTTAACGCAATGGAAGATTATGGTCAAGCTTATTGACGTGCTTGCTGTCTTGAAAACTGCAACGCTCAAAATCAGAAGAAAACTCGTTTATCTGAAGAGCCAGCTGGGCGATTCTCTCGAACAGAGATTTCGAGAGCATAATTCAAATGAGAAACTGCTGCTAGCCACAACAGTTGATCCCCGATTCAAAGGAGCTGGGCTGATAGACGACATGCGAGAAAAGGTCAAGAAATTGTTGAGACAAGAGATACGCAGTCACATGGAGGGGCCCAACGAAAGCATATTGGAGGTCCAATTGCCGTGAAACGCCGCTGAAGTGGTCTGGTTTCTCCGTCCAAGAAAATCGCTCTTTGGGAAAACCTTTCCGTTGAAAAGGTAGCGATCTCGACGATCACGTTCGTCCTATTCTAGTTGAAGAACCCCAAACGAGGGATACGGACACGAGGTTCACTGTCCCAGACGCACGAGTGGAAGCAGCCCTGGACGCCTATTGGTCGCAACCTCGGATCGCTGGGGATGGGATCCATTCATTTTCTGGCGAGAACATTCTGCTGATTTCCCAGAGATTGCCAAAGTTGCTGAGAATTGCATGAGCTGTCCCTCTGGATCAGTTGACTTTGAACGGCTTTTCTCAACGGCTGGAGATGTTATCAATGCGAAACGAGCCAACACCACCCCAATCAACGCTGAGGAACAAATCATCCTCTCCAAAAATCTGAAGTTCCTCAATTTTGATTATTGAGCGAACTGTTATATTGAGTTACACTTTTTTAATTACATATTGTTTCCATTACATGACTTTTATTTTGTGAATTCCATTTCTTCAAATATATGTTTTGAATTACAGTACATGTGTCGAATTACATTCTTTGAATCATATTTTAATATTTTGGACAGATATCGTTATCGGCCGATACTTTGCTCTAACTATCGGTATCAGTACCGATACTTTGGGAATACTATTGGTCGGCCCCTAATACGAGGCATTTTATATTTTAGGAGAAAACACCATTTCAAATATTTTAGGCCAATTTCGGGTTGTGACCGTCTGCCAGATGTACAGGATTGATTTTTACTTAGATTTCTCATCTTGAATGTTTGAAATCTGGGCAATTTTTTGCCTTTGCTAACTGCCAGATGTACGACAGCCACCATCTCTCTGTCCGTGATTATGCCTTAACACAGTCATTTTAACTTCAGCTCTTCCGCGGAACGGAAATTTTATAACTTTTTTAGATATTTTAACTAGTTTATGGCTTTGAAAAGGGCTTGGTTGTGACCGAATTGTGAATTTAAATCCTAAGAATTAGCAATTTGAAAGTGAAATGTCTACTTCTTGGCTTAAAAAAAATTGTTAACGTATAAACATTGGTTATACTTCTAAATTTCCACCAAAGGATAAAAGGTGCCTTCCGCACTTGTTGCGTGACAACTGTATGAAATTGTATATTCATAAGACATTGCGCATCTTGGATTGAAGCGCTAATATTCGCACTCTGGAGAATAAATGTATTACGGAGCCATTAATACCTGAAAGACTAAATATTAAAGTTTGGAGGCAGGATAGCGATAAAAGTAACTTTTTCTCTGTTCTGTTGGTTCCGTCAAATCCTTGTTGCTCACAAGTTTTCAAGTTCTAATTTTTTACTCAAGATTTTTTCATTGAAAAGAAACATTAAAAGTGACATCTTATCTTTATTCTTTCACAATTAATAATTTCCATTTAAGTTTCACAAATTGCTACATAATGTGACATTTGATATGTACAGGTACAAAGTTCATAAATGTCGGAAAGGGTTTATTATTATTACTATTATTATTATTATTATTATTTTTAATATTTAGATAAGGAATTTTAAAGTGTTTATGATACAGTCCTTTTAAACGTAGAATATCATGCTATTAATTATTGTACTATTTTATAGGATTTATATTCTGCCAATAGAGCTTATCATTATCAGTATCAGTACTAGTATTAGTATGTAATATCACTTAGCTATTTCGTGCATGAAAAATAGATAAAGAAATCATGATTACAGAAAATTGTACAAAGAATTTCCAGACATCCTTCTTTTATATTGAAAGAAACGTGGAATGAGTTACAACCATAAATATTGCAAGTTCGGTGCCATGATCGTTTCTTACTTCATACTGTAGTATATTTTTATACCTGTAGTATACCTGTAGTATATTTTTATACTTCCTCCAATTTAACCTTGCATAAACTGCATTGCAAGCAGAAAAATAGGATTTTTAAAAATATGTATACTGTACAAAGAAATACAAAGGACACCAAATAGCAACAGAGCGGCTGGTCCGTACGGGGTTATTTGTTTAAGAAGGAAGGTTAAAAGATGGAAGAAAATTTAAAGATAAGTGAACATTTTTAAAGCAAGGCAAAGAAAGGAGGTTGAAAGCGAGGAAGAAAATTTATGGATAAGTGGAAATTTTGAAGCAAAGAGGAGAGAATCCGAGTGAACATTGACAATATGACAAGCTTATGTTTAATTTAAGCAACCATGTGAGCGATACGCAACCATACTTATTTTTATTTGGTAACAAATGATTAGTGGGGTTAGTGCATGGCAGAAGTAACCATTTTGGACTGGCAATTTACAAAAAGAGGCGCACGATAAAGAGCAACACTAACTCCGACATTAATATGACTGTTTACAAAAATAACACTAATTTCGTTAATAATCATAATTACAACGCTTTTTAGTAACCGCAAATATACACACAAATAAGTAGTGTTTATCTTCATGCGGTAATAACATAAGGAAATTCGAAACTACAAAATAACTTAATAATTTCAATAAATTTATTTAACGTATTAGAAAATAAGGTTATTGTGTTTTTGCTAAATAAAAACACATTAATATAACTGTTTTTGGTTGATGGGATTGCTTAACCTCCTTCGCATCATCTAAGGTCATAATTATGATGGAAACGAGGGTCGCTACATAATCTGGACGCGGAGGACGATACCCCATTCAACTAATCTCCAGTCTTGGTGTTCATTAATTTCGCTGATTGACGGGAAAATGATGTTACGGCTTTGGCAACGACATACCCCTTAACATTACTGATTAATAAAAATGTTATTTTTCCACTCATTCTCATTTTCATTCCATTCTTCGCACAAAAATTAAAATCTCAAAAGGGGCACTTCTCAAATTCTCATTTCATGCTATTCCCATTCTCATCCATGGCTTTCTCGCTCGATTCAGGTTTGGTATATTTATGCTATGGTTAGATTACGAGAGGCATTTACCGCGAATGAAAATGAGAATGACACTAAGGGGAAGTAATCAATTAAAACGTATTAACATTATTTGTTCTTATATAGTTCATATTTCTATTATAAACGCATTTACCAAACATCCAACCAAGTTTTTTATGAGTTAAATAAACTTGCTGAAATCATGAAATTAATTTCTTTTCAAATTCCCTATTCTTATTAGTGCATTAAGATAAACACGACTTATTCATTTGTACGTTCAGAGGTAGAGAATTTTTCTGTAATTTTGATGATTAACTGTGTTGGTGTCATTTTCAGTGTGAACTGTAGAATTTAATGTCAGAGTTATTCCTGCTTTTCATCCCGCACGAAAGTAGAGAAGCAGTCACAGTAAAAACCGCATTAGCCAAGCCAAATTCAGAATTCAACCATGCAATAATCGCAATAGTCATTCAACTGACGTATCTTTAGGTTCAATTTACAGCAATCAAACTGAGTATAAAGATACTTCAATTTTCATCCGTCTAACTCTAGCAGACAGATGAAATTGATAGTTTATAGGTTTATAAGCCGACATGATAATCATTAAAAATAAAGTTTAACTATAATAAACTACTTTACTATACGTTTGTTTGTATATGAAATGCAGATTCAGATCATGCGGCGATAAGGAATGCATTAATTAAAAATTAAAAAGTACTTCCTGGTGAGTATAAAGTAACGCGAGTGAAGAGACAAATCCGATTAGCGCGAGTGAACATGGACGAGTAATATTTATTACGCGTACTTTATAACAACTATATATTCGATAGTAAGGTTGAAACAAGTTGAGGGCTACGTCGTAGCCAATGTCGTAACACCGCTTCCCGTTGATCAGCGAAGTTAAGCGACATTGGGTCTGGGTAGTATACTGTATTAAATTTAAATCTTAATTTAACATTTTCTCTTTCTTTTTCTTCAGGTTGTGCAGTTGATTCTTCAGGGAATTCTTTTAAGCCCTTTGGAGTCTTGTCCTCCACTAGTGAGGGAAGTGATGCGTCTATGCTGGAGTAGTGAGGCCCACAACCGTCTAACATTCCCAGAGATCGTCCAACGTTTAAAGACAGCTCAGGATGTCATGGAAGAGGATCAGTTTTGTAAGGAACTATTTCGAGATCTGAATTACAGCCAGCTCTGCATGCACGACACGCCCGCCAAACTACAGACAGACAGCGATCAGTATTTGCTACCGACGAAGAACGCGATACCAGATGAGTACCTCACCGTTTTAGGAAACTCTTGAAATGTACAATTATGAAGCGTGAAAGCGACTAAAGGAATCTCGTAAAAAACATAACTTATTTTCTTTGAGGGTTTCTTTTCAGGAAACTAAAGGATGGGATAGTCACGTAGGCTACGTCGTCCTTTAGAGGATGGAGAACATTTGATCTAAAAGCGTGTCGTAAATATTCTAGAACTTTGTTATATAAAGGTGAAGTTTTCATTTTCACACTGCTTTGCGCGTTGTCCTTAAGAAGGATCTCATACCATGAATTACTGATACGCGCAAATTTTGTTTGTACTTTGAATTCCATACGACTTTGAGCGCTTCATGGTCAATATTTACTATGTATATTTGGTGAATTACTTCATTATATTTCAAGTCGTTCCTAAGAGCAAACCGATTTTATTGCAAAGGAGATCACTGTGGAGTTATTCAAGTGCTGTAACTAGCGTTAAAGGTTATTGATAACCCAATCATTCCCCATATGGTCAATAAACAAATTGTATAAAATGGCTAAAATATCGTGTATCCAAATGCTGTAGTAGTTTCGTGTTTTTTACCACCTTAAAGAACAAACATTTTCGCGCTCAACTCAGCTCTGTCATTTGCTCTTACTAAAAGTACTCGGAACAAATAAAGTAATGAGTTCAAGCTTTTACGCAGAACAAAGATATTATAGTGAGAACATTAATGAACAGTAAATAATTAGCGTAATCACTTCAATTTTTAAGAGTACTTAGTGAGAAAAACATTGTATTGACAAATTATATTGTGAGTGTAGCGTTTATATCAAAGTTTACAAATTAATCTAGTCCCTCCGCGCTTCTACAAAATTTCTTATTCTTTTGTGAAATTCTGAACACTGAATCGGTCAATGAATTTACGAAAGAACGCCGATTTTAAATGCAGCTTCTCAAATTTTGATGGCGAAGTTACTCGTCAGCTTAAAGGAAATATTACTTCTGTGTTTTAAGTTTCTGCCCAAAATGTTTTGTATTAAATTATTTACGCGTTATAATGCTTATAATGCGAGCGTGGACTGACTAGATACTTACTCCAGGTATAGGATTTGGTTATACGAGCAAACAGTCGTAATGAAATTCATTCATAAATTTTAGGCGAGTTTCTAATTTATTATAGTTTTGAGAAATCTTCTCCAATTCTCGCACGTTTCTCAAAGTTTCTTAAAAATACATTAAAATTCATTAAGTTTAGTGTTTTAAAAACTAAGACGCTTAAGTTTCCTTTATAGATACTACTACTACTGTACTGTAGATGCACTTGAACGGTTCAATTCTATGGCAAAACAGGATTACTCGTAGAAAATATATGCACCCGTTTCGCTTCAACATTTCAGGCATTCGCAAGGAAATAACATTTAATTAAAATTATGAATTGCAAAAGTTGAAAATATGGCTAATAGAAATATAAAGTTAACATAAGTCGATATCGCAGTAATTATAACTTACCTACGAGATATTTTAACATTAACATTTTTGATGCTCTTTGCTGCTGCAGGATTTTATAGAAATACTAGGGAAGAAACCGCGAAATAATTTCGCTTAAAATTCCCCTTTCTCATTTAAACATATTGGAAACACATTTTCCCCATTACGTTCCCTTCTGTTCACTTTATAAAAATACTGATTTCATTGTGTTCATCCCCAGTTAAATACATTAATCATTTTCACATAGTTCTGAGGAAAAATGAATTATAAACAAACAGACATCGTTAGCGTATCACATTCCTACAGATGTTTAAAAAGCGCGCGTTTTCATTACAATTAGCATGAATCGTTTTTTTTTCTTTTCAATAAGTAGAGATTCTGTTGTTCTTAAGTTAAAAAAATTTTTGTTCTGGAAAAAATTGTGAAGTCAAAAGACGGTATTGGTATTATCTGTGACTTTTTCATGTTCGCCTTTAAAGCGTTCATCTTTTCGCCTCGTTTATATTTGCGTTAAAACGTTAATCTTTGATGTAAAGTAATAATTTGCGCGAATTAAATTATGCGTGTTTTACTTAAATATTTTTATTTATTATTATTATTATTATTATTATTATTATTATTATTATTATTAGTTAATATATTTAATGTTTGCACCAACCTAATTTTCATTTTATATCTTATTTTCTTCACAATGACTAAAATGTTTAAACAAAACTTCGTAATATATTTTGCGAGAAGCAACTCATTTATTTTATTTTAGAATTATTTTCAATAAAATTTCATTAACATTATGAAAGATCTTTAAAAAAAAAAAAGATTTAAAACGGCATTCGAGTTTGGAGACTGCAACATCATCATCATCATCTTCATCTTCACTTTCTTAAACTCAATTCTTTAAGTTCGAAGAAAGAGTCGTTGGTAAATTCGGAGCAAGTGTAGTTTACGTCCCCCTGTGATGCCTAGTGTAGTTTACGTTCCCTTACATTATCCTGGTGTAGTTTACGTTCCCCAACTTTGTCCGCGTATACCTAATCAAATAAAACGTTAAAACTAACGAAAATATTACGACTTAACCTAACCAATCGTCAATATATATATATATATTGACGATTGGTTAAGTTAAGTCGTAATATTTTCGTTAGTTTTAACGTTTTATTTGATGAATTCATTTAAAAAATGTCTCCGAAAGATCCTAGTGTAGTTTACTTTCCCCAACGTTGACTTAGTGTAGTTTGTGTCCCCTTTTGCGTCAGGAGGACGTAAACTACACTTGCTCCATAAATTCTTTTGGAATTTGTCAACATTTTCTACTTATTCTTATTACCGACGTTTTAGTGGTGAATATTAATTAAAACGATTCTACTAAGTTTTGTACTTCACTTTTTCATGACTTGTGATTTATGTCTTTTACGTCGTTATTAGTTTTAAAACGTTGGAAGACTCTTCCGTATTTACATCGTGTTGTATTCATATAGGCTAAATTGTACGTTTGACACTTACGCTATCGGAAAAAAGAACGCCTACAAACAAAATTTCTAAAAACTATAAAATATTATTAATCACTAATATATTTAGTTTTTTTTTAATTTTATTATTGACAACGAACGAACGATATTTAAAGTATCAAGAAAAAAACAAAGTATTCATAACTAGTAATTTTTTACGCGTTTTATAAATTCCGCTTCTTTTTCTTGTCGAACATTTTCCTGAAACTGTAAAATTTCGTCATAATGTCCAGTATGTTTCCACAGTCTATACTGTAAACATCGTGTTCAATGCTTGGTTTACTGTTATTGTTATTGTTTTTAGTCATGATACTTCCAATTCCGTTTCAAGATTTTTCAACAGCATTGATTTTAGAAGAAAATAAAACAATATATTTGTTCAAATACGTTGCACATAAAATACCTTTTGGTTAAAATTGTTTAAGTATAAAGCAATCTGAGTTATACAATGACTACATATTTTTTATGCTATTAATTATAAGCCAACAACAACTTAAAGGGTAGTAGTATTCTTATTATTATTATTATTATTATTATTAGTAGTAGTAGTAGTAGTAGCAGGGGCATGTTAATGGCAGGGCACTTAGGTCACGTGCCCTGGGCCCCGCTCTTTAATAGGGCCCGCACTCTAGAGAAGAGACTCTACTTATTATATAAAATTAGATAAGATTTTGTGTCATTAGATATAGGTTTTTGGAAAGTGGAAACACATCAAGGAAAAACTGAAAATGGTTGGGAAATAACATTATTATTGCATTTTTATTTTTTACATATGATGAATTGCTGTTTTTACACTTTACACTGATCTCCTCCATGTTTTTTTTTATTTCTCTTACTTGATTATTCTTTCAAGTTTCAACACTATTTCTTACGTATAACGTACAGTATTATTACCTTTTTGTATATTTACATTGGCGCAGAATTTTCCTAACAAGTTAACTGCCATTTGGCAACTCCGAGTCTCGCCCGTAGCGCCAAAGAGAGGTAGGTCTAAAGATGCCGAATGCTTCCAGTGTTCAGTTTTTGATATGTCGCTTTGAAGGGAAGGTACGTCGTACGTATAGTGTTTTTGTATGCGTGTGTGTGTGTTTTTCTATTGAATGACAACATAAAAAGCTCGATACATACGGTACATCTATATAGGCTGGGTGCTTTTAAGATGGCAAGATCCCCTTTCGTCTTTGTTTTGCTGATATGTTTGTTAAAAAAAAGGTTGATTTTTTTTACTTAACTGTAAGTGACTGTCAAATGTAAAAATATTTTGCAATAAATCGCTAATTATTTCAATTGTTTGGTACAAGAAACCTTGCATTTATTCATATTACCAACTATTTCTTATATTCTGCCAAGTTATTGTAACTAAAATATATATACTAGTAATATAATTTTTAAAATTTTTTTCACATATTTTTCATATTGTCAACCTTATTTTTTGTAGGGAGGAGATATTTAAAACAGATGAGTCCACCACACTGTATGCCATGATTAACCCTGTAAGTTGTAGTATGCATTTATATTCATATATTGTTATGGTTTCCCCGTGTGTTCACGGAACCAATGGGCCCCGCAACTCATCTGGTACCTTGGCGCCCGCGGTAGCTAAACACGCCCCTGAGTAAGTAATAGCGGTAGTTCTAATTGGGTTATGTTGAAAAAAGAACATTAATTAAGAGTTTATGCGACTGAATAATATTTGCGGAATGAAACATACAAATAAGAAATGGATAATTAATGTAAACAAACTCAAAACATTGACGATGTAATCGTTCTTCAATTACTCAAAGTTGCGCAATCACAAAAATTGCCATTTGTGATACTAAATTGTTCTTAAAGAGTGAATGATGCGTGTCATTAATTCATTTTAAACTTCTCTGTCGTCGAAGTAAATAAATATCTATTTTAGTCTCAAAGAGAGCAAAACAGACGCATTATTTTTTTTTTTGCTTTTCTGAAGCTTCTCAGAAATGGGAAGGCTTCAAAAACGTGGTATTATTCGAGACGATAAAATTAACTATTTTATTACAGAATTATCCCATAAAAGATTTTCCAAAGGAAGAAATAATCACGCGGTTACTTCGTTACTTTGAGATTCTCGTAAAAAGAAAAAAAAAACTAAAATTAGAAGTTGACTTTCAATTTTAAAATTTCGCCGTATAAGATCAAAAAGAAATACACCTCTTCACTATTGAAGATTTAAAGTAGTTCCATTATTTTGTATATTCGATGGTGCTCGTTCCTCATTACAAACTTTTAGACTAAGAAAAACAACGCGCATTTACTTTCTGCCTAATATGAGTATTATTGTACGTAGAATATAAGCTTATTAAAAGAAATTGTGAACAATGCCTTGCCTTACCTAACCTAAAAAATAAAATACAGGGTATGTAAAATAAAGCATATTTTATTACATTTAAATTCCTAATAAACAACTAAATATTCAATATATAAAAACTATTTTTCTTGCGTTTCTCAAATCGATATATATATATATATATATATATATATATATATATACACGGTGAACCAAAAGTAGGTGGACAGTAGGTTGAATACGGTTTGTGTTATATTATATTATAACTATGGTGTTATTATAACTATGGTGTTTTGTTATATTATATTAAATATTATAACTAAATTTATTTAAATTTTATTTTGTATTATAGTATACAAAAAATTAAAATATGTATTCTCAAAATAAACGTTATCATTTACTGTCCACCTACATTTGGTTCACCCTATATAGTGAACCACGTGGATAACTACTCCATATTTGTATATGGTCCTATCTATATTCATAAATTCGACAAAACAGATTAAAAGCTTTTCTACTCTATTCATTTCAGACGCAGTTTCTGTCTTAATAAATTCTGCTCAGAATTGAGTTACTGTGAATTTTCTGAAGTAATATAAATTTTAATATTGTTTGTCTTAATTAAATGTTAAGGTTTCAAGTAGAATTAGTATAGGAACTTGCTTTTTAAATATTTAAAAGGTACGTTGAAAAGATAATGTTACTCGTTTCCTATACGAGTGTGTGTATATATATATATATATATATATATATATATATATATAATATATATATATATATATATATATATGACTCGTATGGATAGTACAGCAATGGTGTATGGTGTTAAAATTATTCTGTCGCGAAGGGCATTCATTATTTTGTGATCCGAATGTATAATTAAAATTAATGTATTATCCACGAGTAATAACCGGACTTGACTCATTGTATTTATATACCCGTTACCCGCTTATGAAAGCTTAATTCTCACTTGACGCCATTCCCATTCCCATTCGCAGTCCGAAAGTGGAAATGTCAGTGTTGTAAAAAAGAATTTCCTGGAGAAAAGTGAAAAAAATGGCCGTGATTGCAATTGGAATTGTGATGCATTTTCTAAAGGAGAATGTAATAAATCTGTAATGGGAATGGAAACGAGAAATTGCCTCATTTTGACATTTCCACTTTCGAGTTTCTCTTTACTGAACGAACACTGAGTTGGGAATAATTGAAATTGGGAAGAGAGTACCTCCGAAGGGCTAATTTTTTGTGAACGAGTATGTTTGAAAATGAATGTAAAAAATTCATCCACATTTAGCTTAAATTCATAAATATTTAATGGAAATGTTTGTTGAAAATGTATAAACGTTGTACTCGCGTAACTGAAATACGCATTATAATATTATATAGAAATTAAAGTGATGATGGAGACCAACAATATGCCAAATCGTTAATTAAGGATTTTAAACAGATTTAACAGTTTTGTTAATTGGAAGATTTTTATGCGTTAATAAATTTTGTATATATAAATTTGAAGACTACGTTTCAGATTTAAGTCTCTTGTAGTTAAGGACAACATTACATTACGTTTGAAATGTACTATATAAATGTATTGCATGCTTAAACTAGGTATATGTCTCTATAAAGAAGGTCTGTTTGATCACATTTGCTATTTCATTTGGATTAATCAGAGGCCAGTTAACTACCTAAGATATTGAAATGATATTAAAACCATGTTAGAAGATTCGAAATTAAATGCTTTATTTGTAAACAGTTATTTATATGTCGTATATGGAGGAAATACTGTAAATCAAAATAAAATTATATCCACGAATTTATCTCCTTTCCTTAATTTTAGTTTTAGTATATTTTTAAGGTTAAAATGAACAAAAATTTCAAATCAGAATTAACCTAAATTCAAAACTATTTGAATCTCAAATACTGATAATGAATTATTGGGTGTATTTCTCTCACGATATACGAACATTCATCCTATATTTTATTTCAGAATTGAAGGTGTGAGACGTATGAGGAAATATTGTAGTATACAAGATGTGGCCCTAAATTTTATTTATTTTTCAGAATATAAATCTCTCATTAAATTACGTATATTGTATGGGCACAGTCATGAAAATACGTTTGATGCCTCTCTTTGATTCTGTATTGAAAACAAGATTGTCGGAGACCAAACCCTCTCCGAGATGTGCAAACAGCGCAGTCCCTCTTAAACCCCAGTCTCCCATGCAATAACATTTCTGCTTAAAATCTATGTATCATCAACAAATGATTATCCAGAAAAAGGTCTATCCATGGAGATAATGATAACAGTTAAATTTTTTATTACAAAACTAAACATGAATCAAATGAAAATGAAAAGGTTTATTGGCAGACTATAGTCCATATGACAAATATTATTAATACAATGACAATTCATATATGAAGGATAGAAATATATACAATTGATTAGAAATAATACTGTAATGTCGAATTTAAGTGGAGCTACAGACAGATGTTTTCGTACCAAGAAGTCCATAGCTTAGAGGATAAATGGTAGGACTCATGGATAGCTTGGATGATCGGGTTGGTTGAATTTTAATTCTTTGCATTAGACTGTATTGAACACGTCTTGTTACCTCCGGGAAGCTCGGGACATTGCGGGTAGCAAACATTTGCGAAGCTGAGCATCTCGGGGTAATTTATGTAAGAGTCTAAAAGACCTGTTGTACAGCAAATTTAGGGTTCTGCCAGAACCTTTTTTATAATTCACCCACAGTTGCTGTCCGTATATATTACTGCAGAAAGTACGAAAGAGAGTGTCTTTAGCTTCACTTGTACAGAATCGAAAGTTCCTTATGGTCATATTCGCTTTAGCACACAGGCTTCGAGATTGTTTTCTTATATCCGAGTCATCACTCAAGGAGCTGGTAATAGTTTGACCCAAATACTTAAACTCTCGTACTTCCTCAATTACTTCACCATTCATTTTAAATTTTATATCAGCTGGCTGATTACAGCTTTTAGGATGAAATTGCATAAATTTAGTTTTTGTAACATTAAAAAGAATATCATGTTTCTGCGAATACACTTCGCAGACTTTTAGTAGCCGATCCAGACCTTTAACAGAGGGACTTATTAACACCATATCATCGGCATAAACTAAGTTATTTATCCTTGTGTTATCTATACAACATCCCGCTGTTGCCTCATTAAGTGAAGAAATTAATCCGTCAATATGCACATTAAACAGCATAAGAGAGAGCAAGGAGCCTTTTCTCTCCCCGCAAGAGGAGCCAAAACACTCGGATAGTACATTGCCCCACCTAACAGTGAAAGATTGGTGGGAATACCAAAATTTCAATAAATTTAATATGTACATGGGAACCTTCCTGTCTTCTAGTTTTGCAAATAAAATATTGTGGTTCACCCTATCATATGCCTTACTTATATCTAGGAAACAGCTATAAATAGTTGAATTACTGTCAATGTATTTAGATATTGTTACTTTAAGTACATAGATACAGAGGTCAGTTGAGTGGGACCGTTTAAAGCCAAACTGATTAGATGTCCATAGGAAATCATTTAATCAGAGTAACAAGAGTTTTTCTAGTAGTTTCGAGAAGCAGGAAGCGACAGCAATAGGCCTGTAATTATTGCTGAACAGAATGTCTCCGTACTTATTTTTGACCAGGGGCAAGATATATACCCTCATTGTAGTGTTTAAAACTTAAAACCTTCTTATTCTCGTTTTTATAACTATTTAGCGCGTTCTTCTATTCTCAGTCTTTATTCTCGTGGTCTCTTTGTGTGTTTATACGGACGCGGCAGACTCGCTTTCGGAGGTGGGCGTCATTGTAATTTGAACAAGGCGAGGGAGACCGGACGGTTTTAATGATAAACTTATTTAACATTTTTACTGACTTTATTATTATAATTCATTATTTACTTTCTACTCCTTATTCAATTTCTCTTCTACCATTAATCATTCTCTTTACACGCTTTTCCCTCGCGTTTCGCAGACTGTATAAATAAGGTAGCCGGCCGAGTCAAAAAACCGTTAGACAATGCAAAGGGAGACTGGGGTCAATTATAATCTTCATTACACTTTTTACTTCTTTATTATTGCCGAAACAGACTTAGTTAAACGGGGTAATGCGAGGGGGAATTTAATTATAATACTTAAGACGAGAGAGCCACAAAAAGAATTTAAATTCACAATTACATTCTAACACGAAAAGAGACCTTCGTAAACGCAAGGCGGCCGATGACTGCTCATTTTTGGCCGTTTGTCTCTCGTCCCGCTTGTTTTCAGGCGTTGTGTTGCCAATTCTTATTTTATAATTTTAATAAACCTATAACCAAAACATTCTAATTAAATATAATTACAATATAAACAACCATAATTTATCGTAATTTCATTTATTTAATATTATTATCTTCTTTTAATTTCTTATAACCAAAACATTCTAATTTTTAATTAGACATTACTACACTACCAAAACATTCTAATTTTTAATTAGACATTACTACACTCGCATCACCCCTTGAAAATAAGTTTTATACTAGGAAAACTTATTAATATAACAAATTTATTTATTTATTCAACAAAGTTATTTATTTTGCAATTTTTTTTTTCTTCAACAAAATTCAAGTTTGAGATAGCCAATAAATCATTAGAATGACAGATTCCACACATCAGATATTTTGTATCATTTTATAAAAATCGAAAACAAACTTTATAATTTTCACAACATTTGCATAAATTAATATTTCACACTAATAATCAAATTTACAACTTGTAACGAATCTATAACGTGCCAAAAAATAATGGACAATTTCCTTAACATTGGTTACACAAATTTCAAGTTCACAATCTATTCCAGCGATTCCTCATCAAAGATCGCTTTTCATTTCAAACAATTATTTATAGTTACATAGTTACTATCAGGGCAACCTAGATAAAATAAGAAAACGTTTATATAAAATACTGACCAGAGCGCACATACTATTTCACGAAAAACACAACAATTATGGGTAATAATCGCACCCTTTCACTCATAATTTCATTATATAATAATCAGTACATTAATAGCTGGATGTTGTTTAGATCACATTCCGCACGCTGACAACGGACTTCTTCAATTTTCAATCGCAGCTTCTGCTCACTTCGCTAGAATGCAAGGGATTGCATCACCATGCAACAGGTCAGCACGCTTTAGGTTGGTTCCGCTCTCTCTCCAAATGGCGAAAATAAAAACAAGAGAAACGTCCAATTCTAAAAGGATCACGAGGTGGAGGGGAGATATACTGAAAAGGAGAACCACGCACCGGAATTGGACGGAATTTGCAATTCTAGAAGTCGATGAATCAACTCGCCTGTCTCATCTCAACTTTTGTCGGTGAACGCTGCTCTTCCTATGTCTAGATCAGTGGTTCCCAACCGGTTTTGGCTTATGGCCCCCTTAGGAACCTTATTTTTTCCTGTGGCCCCCATAAGCATTATTTTCAGTAGGTAATATGCAGATTAACTCTATTTTACAAAGACAAATATATATAAAGAATATTAAAACAACTATTTGTATTCAGGTACAATATTATTTGTCACATAGGACTATAAACATAACAAAAACTAAACAGTGGCTAACAAAAATTTGCAGTTATTTACTTATATTATGTATTAATTATAAAAAAATATAATCAAAAGAAATACTGTACTTATAGCAATCTATTATAAATTAAAAAACTAGTAAAATTACTACAACTTCGCAATATTAGGGTAAACAAATAAGAGCTACTTACACACTACAGCGACGATCGACGTGGTAAACAGACTGTAAGGATTTCAACCTGAAGTATTTTTATCAAGTCAACAACGCTGCCAGGCGCATAACGATCAAGCGCACAATGGAGTGCGCCGCACAATAAGCTTGTAAGATGCAAAATATTTGTTTACAGATAAATTCAAATTCTATTTCTATCATAAAATATCTAAAAAAAAGGAAAATATATGTATTAATAATTTTTTAAAATGTAATTCAACTACATAAATTAAAATTATCTATTGGCCTAACTATAATTTAGGCTTCAATAGGTTGAGTCCTGTGGCCCCCTTCATGGAGTCTGTGGCCCCTCTAAATCTTAACATTTTCCTGTGGCCCCCTTCAAATGTGCCATGGCCCCCAGGGGGCCATATGGCCCCCGGTTGGGAAACACTGGTCTAGATGAAAGACTCTCTACTGGCAATAATCAAACGATCACTTCGCCGTAGGCCGTTTCCCAACGAACCTACTGTAGGTCTGTATGGACAGTAAAGCCTTAGACACTCGTTCAAGCTCTCGTGGCTTGCCTACCGAGTGCTAAAACACATATTTAGCGAAGCATCGAGCAGCGTGACCAGCTACTGCCCGAAAAATACCAGTAGACCATCGAAACTGTCCTGTGCCAAGTCCCTGCATATTCAGTTTCTCTTCTCTGATCTCTTCTCTTCCGAAACTGTCCTGCGCCAAGTCCCTGCGCATTTCGGTTTCCCTTCTCTTCTCTTCTCTACTCATCTCTTCTCTCTCTCATTGGTGATCGATCACCTCTCGGGTCGACTAAACTCAATGAATAGAATTTGGATCTAACTTAGCTGCCTCCAAATCCAGCCTCTCGAAATTTTGAAAAAAAAAGTTATTCGAAACGTTTATACTGCTACTGATTATCATTTTATATTTAATTTATCGAATTTTCTCGACAGTTCACTTCGAAACAATAACTACAAATTTGCTCTGGCCAAATTCACGGAAAAAAACAATGACAAATCTCAAAATTTCGCCAAAATTTAATCACGCCTAGCTACCAATAAGGTCACTTATGGCAGTTACATCGTAGAAGATAAAGAAGTCATAAAACGCACGAAACAAAATTGCACAGTAGAAATATAAAGCGCCCATACAGAGTAACCGTTATTATAATTTAACAAATATTATTATTCAAACTACCTTCAGAAATCACATCGATACATTCAAATACAAAAGTCAAAAATGAGCCCCAGAAACTTCATGTAATCAATTCTCTGAAAATCACAAACCCTCTTACACTTTGGGGGAAGCACACATTGCGGCCACAAAAACATTGGCCATCTAAAAGGCTCCATCTCCGGGTGAACACTCGAGTTAATGTTTCAACTGCATTAGTAAATCCGACTGAAGTTTTAAACAATAACAATTTTCGAAAACAGTTATTAAATAAAAAAATTTAAATATTAATACCGAAAATGAATTTGCCACATTAATTCCAACTTGAAAAGCTAAATTTCATAGGAAGCAAACTCGCAATTCACAAATTACATCTGAGAGACAACTCTCTCCTTCAACACAAAACCCAGTATGGTTTGTAAATCACAACAATCCTATAATTTATCGTTTCCAAGTGAAACTACAAATTTGCATCGTTATTCTAAATAAGAACAGATATTATGAACCCAAAAATACACGCAACCTACTATGTAAACAAAAAAAATTTAAACAAATTACTGCATAATGAAGAGTGTTCGCTTTGTGTTGTAAGCGAGCCTCTATAAAAATATTCCTAACCGAACAAACTGCATTACATCGGGAAACAATTTCTGTAACATTTTCTATGCAAACGCGCGAACAAAAAACATTTTTCATTTGTAATACCCAAAATAAAACGTTAAACAAAAATAACCACTCCCTAACACAATAAAATTTAATTTCAGAATAAAAAAATTTAAACAGCCCTAACCATACAAAATCACTCGGAATTTGTCTTGAAAATGAAAAAGAAAAAACGATAGACAACCAAAACAGCCCACCTACAAAAATTAATAAGTATTAATGAGTATATGAATCTATATAATTATATATATAATTAATATATAAGTATAAGTTAATATATAAGTATATAATTAATGAGTATATAAAAAAGTTAAAAAAAATTTAATTTATCCAAAATTTTTACGGAAACAATTTCTCTATTTCAATTAACAAATTTTGCTTATTTTGAAGTCTCACACAATTTATATACGGCAAGCATAATAAACTTAAAGAGTCTGAATTGACCCAGTATGAATTAGTATCTTTAAGATTGTTTTTCAACGTTCACTTTAAAATTAACTTAACCTATAAAGCGAAGCGATACTTAAAATTATACCCCAACTTTCGGCCTTGCCCTAAAAGCCTGTAATTAAACAATAAAGTAAGCCTACCATTATATACATCCAGTCAAAGAATAATCTCAAAAACTACCTAATAAATTCTGAAAGTTTTTGTTACTCATTGAATCTGTTGTAATGCTCTACTATATATATATATATATATATATATATATATATATATCATTACCTAGAATTGCGTTCCAAATTTGCGCACAACCTTTTTAAAATCTTACCGTACCGTATAAAAATGCATGCCACAATCTATTTAACTACTAAAATAATGTAGTTCGTATAAATTAAGTGTAAAAATTTATTTACTAATCATTATCATTATTATTTTCATCACAATTATTACTAATTCAGAAAATGAAACGCCAAAAAAAACTGTAAACACAAAAAGGTAGGTGTAAGGCAGAGTAAAAGTGAAAGAAAAAGGATGAGTCACCGGCCCGCAATTTTTCAATTTTGAAACTTCTTCTCTGACCGAAGCAACGAAAACTAAAGAAACAGCGCGAAGAAAGATGGAACAAACGGCTCTCAAATTTCGACTCTAATTTTTGCCTCAACATTACAAATGAACAGCGCGAAGAAGAAAAAAACGACTCAAATTGAGTCGCGACAGAGTCCGACTCCATAGAAGGGCAATTATGGGTCGGTTTGAAAACCATCGAGATTCCAACGAAAAGGGAAAAAAAAACAAAACTTGTCCGCGCGCGAAAATTACAAAGACACTCTTAGAAATTCGAAAGTGAGACGCCATATTGAATTACATTTACAATGAATTTTTAAGGAATGAAAAACGAAATTTACTTGCAAATGGGATACACTTTGCAATTTGCTATTTAAATAATCGAAACAGACTATTTATGAATGCTATAATACCGGTAGCAACAATTTTTACCGAAATATAGGGCACGTGGAAGGGCCCCGTAAGTAACTGTAATTAGGGCCACCGCTTGCCACCAAAATGTAGTATTTACCTTCTTCATTATTATAATTCATTATTTACTTTACGTTGTACTCGTTAGTCAATTTCTCTTCTACCATTAATCATTCTCTTTACTCTCTTTTCCCTCGCGTTTCGCATACTGTATAAATAAGGTAGCCGGCCGAGTCAAAAAACCGTTAGACAATGCAAAGGGAGACTGGGGTCAATTATAATCTTCATTACACTTTTTACTACTTTATTATTGCCGAAACAGACTTAGTTAAACGGGGTAATGCGAGGGGGAATTTAATTATAATACTTTAAACGAAAGAGCCACAAAAAGAATTTAAATTCACAATTACATTCCAACACGAAAAGAGACACCTTCGTAAACGCAAGGCGGCCGATGACTGCTCATGTTTGGCCGTTTGTCTCTCGTCCCGCCTGTTTTCAGGCGTTGTGTTGCCAATTCGTATTTTATAATTTTAAGAAACCTAAGTAGTATGGGTGCAAAATGGACGAGTGCAAGAATGTTGCAGAGATAACGATCAATGTTGCAAAGTGGGGTATGTTGCAAAGGGAGGAGCGGCTATGCACTGAAGGAGGGTGTGTATGCTATGAAGGGGGAGAGGGGAAGGAGGGGAGGGAACTTCGGGTGGAGAAGGGAGGATGACCTCCCCCCAAAGGGGTAGCCTTAACCTAAGAGAGGAAGAGAAAGGAGAGATAGAGGAGGTCATTGGGGGAGAAAATGGGATGTCCTCATCCCCCAAAGGGAAACCTAACCTAAGTCTTAACCTAAGAAGGAAGGAGAGAGAGTTCTTTATTCCGCCGAAGTTCGCATCATTTTGAAGGGCCCGAAGCCAAGCAGGTCTTATATAGAGGAAGGTTGAGTTGCCAGATATCACTTTTTATTGTAATTGTTCAGGTATACATTATTAGGGTCAGTTGCTAGATACCACCATTTATCTTAATTCACACGAGTTGCCAAATAATGTTTTTATTCATATGAAGGGATTACCAGATACTACCATTTATTTTAATTATGTTGAGATGTACCTTATTTGGGTGAGATGCTAGATACCACCATTTACCTTAATTCACACGAGTTACCAAATAGTGTTTTTATTTACTAAAAGCAAGAACGACAGGGATAACTTATTAGGGTGAGTTGGTAGATATCACCATTTATTTTAATCCACACGAGTTACGTTTTTAAAAGCATGCGCAACTTTCTCCTTAAAATGGTTCAGAATATTAACTCTGTCTATTTACTTTTGACAATCCTTTCTTGTGATTGAAAAAACAAATTGCATCAGAAAAATGACTTTACACACCTTATATATATATATATATATATATATATATATATATATAGAAAAACAATAATTATTCAAACGTCGTTCTATTTCTTTTGACATTCCTTTATACACGATGGAATGATCAAAATAAAAATAAAAATAGTATAAAAAATATGAACGAGGAATATATATGATCAAAAAATAAAATAAAAATTGTATAAACATCAATACAGGTGAAACACACACACACACACACACACACACACACACACACTTATATTAAATAATAACTAAATTGGAAATAAACACATTCACTTTGTTCTGTCTATTTATTTATGACAATCCTTTCTTGTGAGTGAAGAAATCAGACTGCATCAGAAAAATGACAATACATTCTTTATATATATATATATATATATATATATAAGAAAAACAATATTTATTTTAACTAACTTCAACTAAGGTGTTTATTGTCATATGGACTATAGTCTACCAATAAACCTTTTCATTTCATTTCATTTCCATCTCATTTCACTTCATTTCACTCATCTCATATCATCTCACTCATTTCATTTCATTTACTTTTGTCATTCCTCTGTATAGGAGTGGAGGCAGGTACGGAGAAGGTTCAACCATATTTAGCCCGAAGGACTTTTGAAGGCCTCAAAGCTTAACCGCAAAGAACCTTTTGCCTTAAATTCATCCCTTCTCTCGAGAAAATCTCCATTCACTACAAATGTTATTCCTGCCATTATTATTATTATTACTACTGAAGTCAAAAACTTAAATTTAATTTATTTATTAAAGGCAAGAGAGAGAGAGGACGACACACACACCGAAAGAAAGTTTTGTTTATAGAGGACTTCTCCTTAAAGAGAACTAATTATTTAAACGGAACCCAATATTATCAGTAAAAGAATAAATAAAACCATTACATCATTCTGTTTATTCAGCCGAAGAAATATATAGAAGATAAATATATACTCCTATACATACGATGGAATGATCAAAAATAAAAATAATAATAGTATAAGAAAATGAACGAGGAATATATATATTCAAAAAATAAAATAATAAAAAAGAGAGAGAGAGAGAGAGAGAGAGAGGACGACACACACACACACACACACACACACACACACACACACACACACACACATCCGCAAGTCAGGAATCTTGGGAAAGCTGATATTAGTGTGGCCGCAAAATATGATAATGCACATTCTACCTGTAGAAATCTTATAAATTTCTTATTTTCTAATGATCTTTGTGTTACTGTGCTGTTTCGTCAGGATTATGAGGAGTAGCTGCGCTAATTTTGTTTCCTGCGGTACTGAGCTGAGCGACTCTGATGAAGATATTCCTATAACGACATGCATCCGAAAAATTGAGACTCAATTAGTATGGCGGCAAAATAATAAAATATTGTTGTGATGGTTGATCAACGTTGAATAAAGGGGAGGGTTGGGGAAAACCGAGAAAAGTATGGATGCAAATGCAAATATTGTCGTGGTAGAGACTGCAGGGGTAATACACGATGTGAGCATTAAATCTACGGAGAATATAAAGACACCATTAGTCGTCCAAAGCCTGGACCCATAATATAGGTGTTACGATTGGTACACAATTTAGACCCGCCCAGTTACACTGAAAACCAATCATTACGAGCTGCTCTTGGTCTTTTGGGGAGGCGCCTGGGATTATGCGTATAAAAGGAAATATTTTCAGCTGGGAGTCACAGTAATTATTTTCACCAGTGAATAAACACTTCCTCAACCATGAGTTAAGAAATTTATAGTTTACCGGATTTATATCAAGATGGTGACATTGTAGCATTGTCCACAATTAATCTTTTTAACGCTGCTGACCGGGCTGGATTATTTCCAACACAAACCGTTGATGATATTTACAATGACACTCCTTACGATCCGACGCAAGGGACTACCGTAGAAATGTAAGTGCCTATAATTTATTTTTTTTAGTCAATTACTCGCGAACTGTCAGAAAGAGGATTATTTTCATCATAATATACGGGGCTCCAATAAACCTTAGCCCCCCCGACCATGGCCTAAACCATTGGAGGTACAGTAAATCTAAACATACCTTACAAAAGAGAATTTAATCCTGCATTTAATGAGAAACAATTAAAACGTGGTGTTCCGGCCATTGGCTTCCAAGACAGCCTGAATTCGCTTTGAGTAGCTTGCCAAAAGTGACGTGAATAGATCTTGATCGTTACGCAAATTTTCTAAAACAGTTTCAATGTGTTGCGTCATTGTATCCTTCGAAAATCGATTTGCTGCAGGTTCTTGAAACAAGAGACATTCAACCTTGTCCTTTATAACTGATCCAATGTGTTCGCAGACGTTCAGGTCAGGAGAATTTCCTGGCCATTCTTCATTTCCAAAGAAATCGATCTCATGGTTCCGCAACAACTGTTTGGTGGCTAATACCTTAAAGCAGGGGGCCTTATCGTGTAGAAGTGTGACCTGATCGACATCCATAACATTGTTTGGGTTTCTTAGAAAAGGAATGACATGCTGGGATAGAATAATATCACGAAAATACTGTCCATCCCAACTCTGACCATTTGGCTTCAGCACCCACATGAGCTTCTTTGCAGTGAACAAAACAAACACACCAACACAGTCTGGACTTTTTAATAATTCGCGATAATGTTCATTGTCATCGATTTCATCTGGTGTTGTGGCCCACACTCGATCATTTTGGTAGTTAGGCCGACGTGTTACGTAAACAAAAAATTCATCGAAGACAGCTAAATGCATGAAATCATCCACATCCCAATCTTCAAGATAATGGGCAAATCACATTCTGTCATCGATGTTAAGTTGAGTTTTTCTTGGCTTTGGAAGTTCATGACAAGGCTTTAAACCTTGCCTATGACGGTACAGTCAAATGATCTCACCACTAGCGATTCTTCCTCTCAACACTTCGATCTCTCTACAAAGTTTAGCACAGCTGTTTTTCCGCTTACGCGTACCGCTTTCAATGATGTCCTTTGTTTCCTGAGAGAGTGGCAAATTTGGGCGCCCAGATTTGGTTGTATCCATTTCACATTCATCCAAAGTTTTATTCCAATTTCTTTTGACAAAGTCCTCACTCCTTCGCAACTTTTTGGCAGCCCATGAGCGTGTTATAAAGGTGGCTCCGGCATCACGAGCTTTCCGAAATGTTATTGCTCGTATGCCATCTATGACACGTTGCTTGCCTCTCCGAATCACCAATTAATTGAGAAGCCATTATATTATCACTTTATCAGCTAGAGTAATTTTAATACCTGCAATAAATAAAGAATTTTATATATTTTTATAATCACTAAAAACTATTTCGATATAAGTAAACTTGTAAGCTGCAAATGGGGGGGCTAAGGTTTTATGGAACCCCTTATATGGAGGGTTGTAGTAATTCACCTCGTCAAATACATCATTTAGGTAATCGCAATTATAGATTAGTCTACAGTTATATCCTGTTTTGATTCATTCAAATTTTTTATAACAATCTTTTGCATGTTTTTTTATAAATCCAAATGTTATTCGGAATTACCTCTTAAATGAACTTCTCTGAGCGGTTCAAAGATATCTTCACATTATAATATCTTACTATATGTATACTCTGTATATGTTTTTATTAAAAAAGATTCAGTATGAACATTATTCTTTCTCCTTTAAGGTCCGATGAGGATTTGACACGTGTTATACAATCTTTTCGTTTTGAAGAACCCCGTGTCATGGACCTGAATACGAGGATTTACCGAGCAGTCAGCCCAACGAATGTCACATCATAAACGAAATAATGTAAGTGGTTTTTTTTTCGATCTTTTTTGGGGGAAAGAAGACACAATGTATTTTCATCAATATATTAAATGAAAGAAATCATGTTTTTAGTACAATAACCATCTTAAACTACAGAATATATAAACTAACATTATTGCTTACAAATACATACACGAACAAATCATCATACTATACAACGAGTGTGCACAATTCGAAAACGGCATTTTATCTGTCTGCATACCATTTCATCGTTTCGATGAGTGTGGCACGGGTCGAATAATTTAAAAAAATTTATAGTCTTTACCAAGTGACATATGCATGAGAAATGAAATGTAGTACATTCAACACGTATTACTAAAATAACCTTGTAATCGGAATGGGTTCCATACAACTTCGGGGATATGTAACTGATCGAGAAATTTTACAATAACAGGGTCACTTCAGGGTTGAGTCCCGAGTGAATCAAAATAGTACAGGCGCTCCCTATTTTTAAAATAGATTGCAAACCAATGAATCCCTTCATTACCGATGAAATCTGTGTTCACAATAAGACTACCGCAATCTCGCGTAGTTGACAAATTCAATGTTTCTTTCTTCGCAAACACACCGATAAATTTGGAGCGTGTGATTCGTTCACTATTCATTACTCTCTTATGTGTATTCACATCCATTTTAAAAGTCAGTGATGTCGCCCCTAAATCTGTCTACTTCTATTAGGGCTTGTGACGAGAGGTATACTAGTACACTAATAGGCGCGTCTATAGGCATGGTGAATTCCAACCTGACTGAGATGTTTCCACTCTGCTGTGGACTTAAATGTGTATTTACGCTAGCAGATAAGTCAGGTGTGATGTCAAACGGATAAAGGTTAAATTGATCAATGAATTCTTTCTGCGTTACCCCATTCCCGAGCTTATCACAATCACCGGCAATATGGGCCAGATTACTATAGGCTCTCGCGCAAAGAGGTAACACAGCCTCTGATGAATAGTCCGTAGTCAATGTTCCTCCCAACGCAATGCTATTAATGTATAGAGTTATATTTTTAAGGCCGAAATTCTCGAATTTAAAGGCTCTCTTTTTATATTTTCCATTCACCGAAGCATGGTTCTGCATTCCTATTAATATCTTTTTAGGAAGATTTCACAGGGCGATGTTTTCTATGTTTAGATGCCAACCCTGCTGGCACCGTGTATAGTTTGATTTGTACTCTGTTAATAGGATATTTTACTGTGGCGTTTAGTAAAGTTTTCTCAATTTCTAGTTGTTTTGGTGGACTTAATTTCACTCGCCGTACGCGGAGGTATGTCTCCATAATGTGAACCACAACGGGTTTTGCTCCTTCTTCTTGATCAGCATCCAGATTTAAGCAGATCTCAGGACTCGTGCGGGTGAGCTTTATTTTCAGATCCATCGCATTCACAAGCAACTTCTCCTGGAATGTGAAACCCGTATGCAGACGTCCAAAACACGCGTATATCTTCTTTTTAGAATTTTTAAATTTGTCCTTTACACTACTTTCGTCTTTAGTTTGATAATATCCCTCGGCACGTAAAAAGGTAGCTTTCCCTTCTTTGGAAAAGTTGAGGACATTTTCCAGATAGGCTCGTAGGTGATAGTACCCCGTGCCTGCCAATATGTTGACCTGATTTAAACATACATCACACTGGTTGAATATGGAGTGCAGAAAGTTTGTTTCAGGGTATACAGCATAGTTGTCATCGCAGTCCGTTCCATCAGAATGGGCTATACGTAGTTTGATACGTAGCTTGGATCAAAAATGTAAGGGCCTGAGCTGGCTATCACAAATTCTATAGGAGCACTCGGGGAACTAATTGTGTTTAAAGGGTTAATTGTAATAAAGTCACTGTGTTCAATAGAAACTTGAGTTGGGGGCACCTAAAAGAGGGATAGCTCCGATTTACAGCATTGTGAACTACACGGATGGATGACGCATGCCACGACGAGTTAGAAATAGTGCCTCCTCTCTCGACAAGTAGTAAACAAACTATGATTCATGAGATCAATGTCCTTAGTTTATATAGGTAAAAAAAATGGTCAACCATAGGTTTCATTCGCTTACAACACTTCTTTTTTTATATCCTTTTACGCTTAATGCCACGTGGTGGTAATCCCTTCAATCCGGCCAATCCTCTGCTTCTTCCCACGCATTTTTCTCTTTGCATCTTTGACGATTTCAACCCGTGCACGTTTTAAATGTTTTTATAGAGCTTCTTTAGGTTTAGCCCCAGCCAATATGTCTTCTTCAGTGTTAAGACCTGATTGTAGCGCTCTTCTACCGAGGTATCTGGCACCCCTCTTCAGCAAAGGAACAGCCGTACGTAGTATAGTTGAAAAAATGGACCCAAGTCCACTACCACGCTGATATCTCACCCCTCGATAGACGGTGAAAGGCTTTCTGTCCATTATAACTCAGTGCGTCAAAAGTGCAGCTTCACTGTTAAGCTCCCGTCACCGAATGGGAAATTTTTACCCTTAATCGTTCTTATATATATTGAGATATTGGTTATTAGATTAGTTGCGACATTCACATAATGGAGTGTCATGTGTAATACTCAAACTCCTTCCTCTATGGTTGGGGATGTGGGCGATGCGCAGCAGGCGTGCCTGGGTATCCCCAACAAACTGGTGCTCCACTATATCGCTGTAAATATAGCACATGTCTGGGGGCTGAGAGCTTTCTCCCAATTTCTCCATCTTCAATTGATACAATAAGCTGGACAAGTCATGCGGTGCCTCGTGAAATATGTCTCTTTGGAAGGCTGATCGATATCGCCCCTAGGTCATAATTTTGAACACTCTTCGGTCTCTAATATTTCTGTTAGCCTTTGATTTTAGGATTAGAATATGTGCAGGGTTTCCTTTGTTTACGATTTCGTATACTAAATCAGTCGTAAGATTTGAGTTTTTTAAACTTACGTTTAAGTCTCTCACAACATCCTCAGCCGAACCATAACGGCCCGGATGTGAGCGTTGTTGCGTGAATGATGTGCGTGTGCTTAGAGTATGTTTCCAGGCCTTTAGAAGGATGTACTTAGACTGTTTCAAATGCGATCCGTTACAAGTCGCAACCACCATCGCCTCATAAGTTTTACGGTGTTCAAGAATAACTTCATGCCTAAAGACACCTTAGCCATTATTCACAGAAACAATCCCCGCAGTTATGGGCACAAGGCTATTTACTGGCTCATACACCTACAGCAGCAGACAAGTGTATACATAAAACATGCCCGCAATACGGGTGAAGTACCCATTAAGATTAATGGTCGTGTTTTTTCTTTTGATGGTCTAAGTGAAAACCGTGTCACTGGTGAGAAGACTGTGTACTCCTTTAATGGTTTCTGGTGGCACGGATGCCCCCGTCCTGAGTGTGGAATCGCAGGAGATATCCATAGTAGATCTCCTGCCGACTGTCTGCGTGGATCCGCACCCGCGATCAACTTATAGGCTCTCAGTTTGCTCACAAAGTCTTGTGGGGGCATGAGTATGATGCACGGATGGAGAGACGGACAGTACCGTGAAGAAATAAAAACGATCAAGCGTTCAATGGTGCTGGTTCCTCTCAAATGCGGTGATAGCTTGTTCGGAGGGCGTACAAATCCCTTCAAGCTATGCTTTCCGCCTAGGGAGGGTGTGAAACTCCATTACTACGACTTCTGTTCTTTATACCCCTACGTGATGAAGAACAATCTGTACCCCGTAGGTGCGCCTGAGAAACTGGTGGGACCTGACCTACCCACCATCGAGGAGTTCCCAAGAAATTTGAATTGGTACTATTTCGGCCTTTCTTTCGTAGACATACTCCCCCCTCACGATTTATGGATGCCGATCTTACCCGTCGTTATCGATCACAAGCTCATGTTTCCCTTGTGCGTGAAGTGCGCAGAAGAGAACAATGGTGATTGTGACCATACAACCCACCAGCGTAAGAGTAGAGGTGTATATACAAGTGCAGAACTGGGTCTAGTTGTTCGCCATGGCTACAGCATATTGAAGATACATGAGGTGTGGAGGTTTCAGAAGCTACCCAACCATTTCACGCCATATATAAACGCTTTTTTGAAAGATATGGTCGAAGTATCAGGGTATCCGCGAGGAGTTGATACCGAAGATGAAAAGTCGGCCTATATTCAAAGTTACCGTGACCGTGAAGGTATACAGCTTGACCGTTTCCAAATTGTAAAGAACCCTGGCAAGCGCTTTAGTGAAAAGTTGTGTCTAAACAGTCTTTTGGGAAAATTCGCACAGAATACTGGCAAAGGGAACGTTCATTTGGCACAAAGTTAGAGCGAAGTCTGGGATTATGCCAATGCTCCCGATAAAGAGGTCATGGAGGTCATGAATGTAGGTAATACTTACACAATAAAGTACAACAATACCGAATTGGCCACAGATACCTCACGGGTTACAAACATACCTGTAGCCAGCTTCACAATGGCATACGCACGCATCAAACTTTGGGGCTTATTGCATTCTCTTGAGCGGAGGGTATTGTACGCTGATACAGATAGTGTGATATTCACAGAGATGGAGGGTGAATACATGCCTCCTATTGGTGAATTCTTCGGTGAGTTGACTGATGAGAGCAATGATGAGTATGGAGACACCGCATACGCCGACTGGCGTATGGGGTACGGGTGAGGGTGGGGAGGGATATGAAATATATCGTGAAGGCATAGAGTATCACGCTCAACCATGCGAATCGGCGGGTCGTTAACTTTGAATCGTTGAAGGATCTCGTGTGTTTGGATGATGATGATGATGATGAGGGCGATCGGCCGCCCCAACTAACTGTAGGCACCCACAATTTTCGGGCGCAGAAGCTGGGGGCCCTGAAGGAACTTAGGGGTACAAAGGTGTGCCGTAACACCTATAGGAAACGTTACCAGTTACCTGGTACCTATGATACCGTACTCTTTGGATACCATAATCTTTGATGTGTCTCTTGTTAACTTATTTATTAAATGTATTTGTAAATATATATACACCTTGAATATAATCTTTGATATGTTTATTGTTAACTTATTTATTACACGTATTTGTAAATACAGGGTGTCCCAGGAGGAAATGTCAAGAATGCACCATTTCACTCTTTGGGTATTTCTAAGTAGAAAGTATTATATCGATATGGGTCTGATTCCCAACCGTTACCGAGATACAGGCCTCTACATTTGAGTAATTAAAACATAATAAAAGCGATCTTAGATACTATTTAATGACACTTGTGGTTTACAAAAAGTACAAACATACAATACACTATTGCACTTATTGCAGAGTGGTTTCAAAGTGACCCCCTCCTTCTTCAATGCACGCGGCGAGCCTCCGATCCATCGAGTCTTGCCAAGGAAAAGGCGGAAGTTCATTTCTGAGGTTTAAGAACGCATCCTGCATACGTGCAACCAACTGCTCCCTAGTTTCGGGCTTACCCAGCTGATAAACGTTATTCTTCAAGAACCCCCAGACAAAAAAATAATGTAAATAAATAATGTGAGGATCTGCAGAGTTGCCAATGTATCATTAAATGTCATTGAATATTATCTAAGATCGGCTTTTTATTATGTTTTAGTTACCCAAATGTAGAGGCCTGTATCTCGGTAACGGTTGGGAATCAGGCGCATGTCGATATAATAATTTCTACTTAGAAATACACAAAGAGTCAAATGGTGCATTCTTGACATTTCCTCCTGGGACACCCTGTACTATATATATATATATATATATATATACAGTGGTGTAGTGCTGTGGGAACGGCGTTCCCTTACTTTTTTGGTAGACGGAACGGCGTTCCCTCACTATTTCAAATAAATTCGAACTTACAAATCTCTAACATCATGAAATTTTAATTCCCACCCTTAGAAGAAATATGAGAAAGAATCATTAACTGCTTCATTTCTTTTAGCTTCGACTGAGGCAATGCTAGCCTATAAAGATCTGGTGAAACAGTCACCACGGCGTACCAGTTTTTAACTTTTTTTTAGTTAATCATTCCAGTTGTTAGCCATTTTTATTGATCGTACTGGATGTCGTATATCTAATGACACTGGAAATACTGCATCTTCAACCTTGGAATATATCCTAATATCCAGTGCATATGACCTCAAAATATCCATGAAATTGGCCAGATTTCAAAAGATTTCCCGGGGGGCTTACAGTGCCCCCGGACCCCCAGCTGTATGGGCTCGCCGCGCTCGCCATTGTCCCCCCCGCATCTGAGTAACACTTTCAAAATGCGTTCCCTCACTTCTTTATTTAGCACTACACCACTGTATATATACACACCTTGAATATAATCTTTGATGTGTCTATTGCTAACTTATTTATTACACGTATTTGTAAATATATATACACCTTGAATATTTCGTTTATTAAATAAATCGTGTTTCAATTAGCGTTTCAATTTCTCCTTTGTGTGTGTTTGTACACAGGAGAAAGTTCTAAGCTCCGCCCACTGTAAGACCCGCAACGTGAGTCATGTTACTACCTGGGCTTCCCTGAGTGCTTAGTTGATCGCCGTAAGCCCTGGACATCAGACGTGTATTCTCCCGCGTAGACAGAAAATAGTAACGGCTACCTTTAATATTGCGTGTTCAACGTTTATGAAATGGTATTCTGCAAAGTGTCAAGATTTGGTGGATACTGAAAAACTCCCTCTTCCACCCTCCTTTGAGGCTTTTAAGGCTACATTGAATCGTGCGAAGGAGCAAGATGTACAAAAACTCTATGGCTATTCTGGTGAGAGCATTGTAGGATTTCGTGGGACAAGTGATGTATTGAACTATGTTGTAGGACTAAACTTTATAAAAGCTTACATATACTGTGAAGTAAAAGAAACAACACGTGCAGAAGAGAAGCAACGGTTATGGATAGTGAGTCTTGTTGATGAGTGGTGTGACAAGCGATAATATATCATGTTACATCATACTAAGTACTCGTACCCTGCGACTGAGAATGTAAATCTTCTCATCATGGAGAATCTTAAGTATTTTTATCACTATATTAATATATATCATGACGAAGTTTGTAGTGAGGTTGTGGCTAATGGCATGTGTGAGTTTTTAACAGACTTTACAGACGAGTATCGCTTGTTAAACAAAAAGGAAAAATATGGGCATATGTTCCTCTCAAATAGTGCACCGGAATGTAAAGATGTTTAGTTTGTGGGAATGAACGTGTGGTGAGTGGTAAAACATTAAAACCGTTATAAAATGTTTAGTTCGTGAAAATTACCCTGAAGGAAAATGCCTGGTGCGTATTCGGGGAAGTGGGAGTGATAAAACACTAAAACCGATATTACTTCGTGTGTCGCAGATGGAAAATTTCTCAGAACACCTGCCCAATATAATGGGATACAACGATTCATGTTGGAACAGCGCCGTACACTTTTCATTAGCTTATGGTGTGATTCACTCCTCCCGTCGAGCCGACGCGTTGCATGTGGCTCATAGTTATCTCAGAGCTTGAACCGAGTGGACGTGCGCTCCTCGAATACGATGGAACTTCCTTTGAGCAGCATTCTCAACGCCGTGTACGATGTGTCCGTGACGAAGTCGTTGCGCGTGTTCAGGCGTAAATCCGGTGTCGTTAACTATGAACTGGAAACGGATTGTAGACAAACAAACAAACGGAATGTTGTTTATTTAAGTGTCGAGGAGATTAATAGAATCTTCGTGATAGTTGAGAAGTGGAGTAAAGATCGTTATAAAATTCCTACAGGTGTAGGTACAAGAAGAGAGCAGATTAATGACACCCCCTCATATGCCGTTGTATGTACGTTGTGTATAAATAATGATCGGCCATGCATTGATATACGGCTGATGTGGAAGAATGCTTCTGATAATAACGCTCTTGTCCCTACGCGAAACCGTTTCATCCTCGACAGAATGTTTGAAATCGTCGGATTCCGCAAGCTGAAGCCTATATTAGACGCGCGTGTTATGGATATGCTTTATTTTGATACGGTTCTTGAATACACATACACCGCTCTGCTCGATGGATTTACCGAGTGTAGGGTTGAACAAGGTGAGAATGGTCTAGAGCTGGAGGATTATTTAAAAAGTCTAGACTCTTTGAAATATCATGAACTTTGGTACAAAGCACTTGATCGGTACAGGGCTGAGCTCACCTACACCGTTCACCCTGAAGACTATTTCTTTATATAACGAGCAACTGTCGTAACGACTTAGAAGATTATTTCAACTGTCGCTATTCAGTGTGAAGAAGAGTTCACGATTGAAAAGCTCGGGTCGGTAGAAATAAACCCCCGATTCGAAAGGCGTGTTTGTAAACTTGTATTTGACGTTGTGGCTAACGATGAACTCTTTGTGCGTGCTTTTGATTGTATTCTAGACGTATTTAAAGATAACTTTCCAACCGGATGTAAAGTGGGAACAAAAAGAGTACTGAACGATATGAAGGCCCTTCATATCGAGTACAGGTTTCTCTATACCTTAAGCGGTGAAATATTATTAAACCGCGAATACTGCGTAATGCAGAGCAATAACGATGTAATTGTAGACTCGATTACGTGTGAGTTTAGTGTATTGCGCAAAATCACGTGTGAGTTTAGTGTATTGCGCAATAAAACAAAGTGAAATGTATTTATTTTCAATATATATAACATAATTGTGTATACATATTTCGCTTGTACTGCTATATTGATGGCTATACGTTTTGTATTTCTTATTTTTTATTTTGCGCAGTAGAAGCTAAAGTGCATGTATTTATTTATTTAACATAATTGTGTGTGTGTGGTGTGTTTCTGCTATATTGATGGTTACATTATTTCTTATTTTTTATTTTCTGATTTTTTTATCATTCCAATGTGTATTTATTTTCTATATATTTCCATAATATAATTGTGTATATATATATATATATATATATTAGGGTGGATCGATTTTACATTTGTTTCGATTTCCATATTCTAATAGAGACAAAACTTGCGCATGCATGAGAAAATAGCCTCTGCAAAATCTTAGCTTAATAGGTAATCATCTTCTGCCCCCGGCAGAGCGATGAAAATCATATTTTAGTAGTCAAAAACGTATTTTTCTTATAATTTTTAAAATATTTCAATATGCATCAAAATTATTCCTAATAACTATAAAGTCGATGAAAAAGACCTCATATGATCGTTTTTCCAAGCGCGTTGTCCTACGTTAATATCTTTTGCCCCTGGCAACAACGTCAAATGTTGAAAAAATAGGTAATTTATATACATATTTTCAGATCGGCTCTTTGTCTTAATGCATTTATATATTTCCCATAGCATTTATATCGTTGCTTAGGCATGAAATAACACACGCAAAATTTTATGACTAGAGTAATATCTTCTGTCCCCGAGAAAAGTCTAAATGTGGATTATAATTACGTTAATGCGATGTTATAAGTACAATAAGTACTAAGTACAGCTCCTCGCTTGCTAATTTTATAAAATTAGCAACTCAGAACTCACCACGAGGAGGTGGCTGTACGTCGAGTTCCACCCTATCCAGCCCCAACCACCCTTCCTTTGGCTGCATGTCGATTTACATACGGTAATCTTTCTAGAATCAAATCGTGGAATTTTTGTTCGGGAGTGAAGACGGGAGCGGATGAATCCGTCCCTCTCTTCTATTCCACTTACACTGGCAGAGGCTTCGGTTACTAATTTGATGAGTCTCTCGACCGCTTGAGTATGACAAGGGAATAGTGGGATCAGTCCATCAGGCTGGTCTCCCGTCTCAACAAACTCTTTTACTCGGGTATCAGGTATTGTTTTTGTAACGGGGGGTTCGGTCACCTCAGCCGTTTGCCAGTTGATCATTTAGTAATAGTTTTGACTATCGTAGAGCAGCTCAAGCATGGCGAAGGCTCGAATTTCCCCCGCTGGTGATTGTTTTGATCGTGCTTTTAATATTCTTCTCCATCCCAGTTCTCTTATGTGTTGCTCATCGGCATGTAGCATGGAGATCAAAATATTTTCTGGGTGAGCAAAGAAAGAATTTCTACGGAGGACTTTGTTGGCGATTGTCTTAGATCTTTGAGGCATGGTCTGAGAGAGACGCATCATTTCGAAAAAATGTTTTGCGCCCCCAGTGAAACTGGAGTTTTTCTTTATCTTAAACCAAATTGGTGCGTAAACTGTCATAATGAATCGCACAATTTCGTTGAAGGTGCTGGAGGGTTCACTGGTTGAAACATAGAGGCGCAGAAATCTATTTGCTGTTGTCAGCCACCTGGAATGCGCCATCTTACCTGGATTTCGAGCCGCGAGAACTGAAGAGCAGCTACCGCTCGACACTGCTCTGTAGATGCCTAACAAATATTTTTGGTCAGTGCTCAACTCGGCATCATCTATGTCAATGTCGGGAGATGGAATGGCATCGAATTCTGTAATTGGAAGTTTTTCGCAGTCGTTCAGTTGTTTTCCAACTGGTCCAGTAAAGCCCATTGGCCCAGTTGTTTTGCCGTCCAAGTCTTGAATGAGGTGTCGCAGTGATAATTCATTACCGTGTAATAGGCATATGATCCACTGAACTGGCCTTTGTAGTTTCATTTCAATCATACGAATGGCTCCACCCTTTCGACCCATGTTCACTGCGGTACCATCACAGCCGATAGCCACAATGTCGTCCGTGCTAATATTGTTAGTCTCTAGAAAGTTGATGATACCTGATGTTATTGCAGTGGCAGAACCTGATGCAGGAGTGAAATGCCCCATGTACTGGGATTCTGGTTCTTGAACTAAAACTATATGCTCTTCTACCACAGTCCTTCTATGCTTCACATTGTCTATTTCTTCTTGTGTCATTGTTTTATCTTTACGTCCGTCAAAGAAAATGCCCTGTAATGGTAGCGTGATCTTGTCATCTTGCTGATGCTCAGAACGAACTCTTTTTCTGGCTCTTCTTATCTTATTTCGATCAATCACTGAACTGACATCATCTTCTCATATCCAGCCAACATCCTCTAACAACGAAGAAGCAATAAATGAAGCAGCTCTGTCTGAAACGCCCGTACGATCACAAGCTTCAGCAAGTACCTGGAGTTTCATTCGTGTTTTTTCCTTCATGTCATGTTTATCTCTCGGTGTTAGTTCATACGATGACGATGATTCTATAGATGTATCCTCGGTTTCACTAGAGGCTGACGAAGAAGGTTGTTCTTGAGAAGTTTCTTGTCGTTTACTAGTCGACGGCTCTTGATGTTCTGCTATTCCTTCTTGTTTCAATATCGCCAATCTTCTTGCAAGAGTCATCTCGTTTTTATTTGTGGTTTCAACATCCAAAGTTCCTATTGCCATTTTGCGATCACTTCTTTGGTCGAGTAAAAACTGTTGCTCTTTCAGTGGTACTCGTCGTTCACGAGGGCAGCTGCATTTTGTCAAATCAGGGCATTTACAAGCCGATATGTCAAATAAGGTGGTCTTAGTTGATTTCTTGAAGGCCTCAAGATTTTTTCTGTAACGATTCGTTCTTCTTTTTCGCGTTCAGTGATTTGATGATGTTAGCCATTTTATCACGATAACTTTTCAACATTTGATTTATCCGTGCTGTCGAAACTGTTGGAATGGAAGCTAATTTCCACAAGTATTCCAGTCTCTCCGTGACCACAGCGGCGATGTCTTTGAATGGAGGTTCCTTCTTTGATGATCTCAACTCAGTTCTCACATGATGATAGTATTGCATCACATCTTCACATGTGGGAAAACATCGCAAATTCAAATCTTTCCCAGCACCAAATATTGGACACGTAACCGATCTCTAGTTGTAGCGGTAGCCATCCTGTAAAGATTAAAGAATAATGTATTGTTCTGTTACGCAATAAAATCGAAAAAAACAGAGTTATGAGAAAAACAAACAAGGATATGAGCAGAGAGATTGAGCACACTGAGGACTCTGAGTGAGGAGCCGCCACACACACACACACACACACACACACACACACTGAGGACTCGAGGAGCCAGCTGCAAAATACACACCTGCCTTCGACGCTGTCAAAAGGCAACTGAGGGAACTGCGCAGTGCGTACTGGCGCGTCAGTGGCAGCTGCTGCTGGCAGCACTCACCAGAGATGACCTTTAAACCCTACCCTAGAGTCATAAAATTTTGCGTGTGTGTTATTTCATGCCTAAGCAACGATATAAATGCTATGGGAAATATATAAATGCATTATTTAAGACAAAGAGCCGATCTGAAAATATGTATATAAATTACCTATTTTTTCAACATTTGACGTTGTTGCCCGGGGCAAAAGATATTAACGTAGGACAACGCGCTTGGAAAAACGATCATATGAGGTCTTTTTCATCGACTTTATAGTTATTAGGAATAATTTTGATGCATATTGAAATATTTTAAAAATTATAAGAAAAATACGTTTTTGACTACTAAAATATGATTTTCATCGCTCTGCCGGGGGCAGAAGATGATTACCTATTAAGCTAAGATTTTGCAGAGGCTATTTTCTCATGCATGCGCAAGTTTCTGTCTCTATTAGAATATGGAAATCGAAAAAAATGTAAAATCGATCCACCCTAAATTATATATATATATTTCTGTACTGTTATATTGACGGTTATATTTTTTCATTATATGCAAATTCCTCGTTCATATTTCTTATACTATTATTTTTAATTTTTTTTATCATTCAAATGTATATTTATTTTCTATATATTTACAATATTTAATGAACAGAGTGATGTAATGTTGTTTTATTTAATTCTTTTGGTTGTAAACAGTTATCCCAAATGGCTGGTTACGCCTTCTAAACCTACTGACGGATTTCTAACCCAACTGTTAAGAATTAATTATATAAATGGCACAATCTGGCAACTCAACCTGAACAAGCCATTTACGCCTTCTAAGCCAACAGTCAATAATATAGGCTTTAATTAAAAAGACTAGCACAACCTGGCAACTCAACCTGTACAAGCCATTTACGCCTTCTAAGCCAACTGGCGGATTAAGCCAACTGGCTGATTTACAACTAATAAAACAGCGGCGGGTCGGCTGAAGTGTTAATATGCACTTGGCTCCAGCCAGGTGAACAACTCTCTTCCTTTCTCTCCTTCTGTCTTTCTCTTTGGGGAAAACGCCGCCTCCAAGTTTCATGACCCCTTGTTGCACCTGCAACATTCCACTCCCCTTCATTGCATACCCCTTAACCCCTTTGCAACATATCTCCACCCACCTTTGCAACATACCCCGCCCCCTTTGCAACATTGGTCATTATCTCTGCAACATTCTTGCACTCGTCCATTTTGCGCCCATGCTACTAACCTATAACCAAAACATTCTAATTAAATATAATTACAATATAAACTGCAGGAGCACTGGCTACCTAAGCAAGAGCTAAAATTCCTCTCTACCATCCATGATGACTTTATGTACCATGCGTCATCAGCAGTAGACTTGTCAGATGAATTAATGTACGGTAGGCCTTTTGGTGGTGTTGCTTTCTTAATAAGGAAAAATATGTCAAAACATAAAATTTTTCACAGGCGATAATATAAGGTTGTTAGGCATTCATTGAATTACAAGTGAACAATGATTGCATATTAATTGTAAACTGCCATTTACCATATAACAACGGCAGTAATCTAGATGGATACATTGATTTGCTATACAAAATTAAACCATTATCAGATAACCCCAAATATTCTCACTGTATAATAATGGGGGACTTTAACGCACATGTGAACTCGGAATTCTTTGTAGAATTGGGTAACATGTACGAGTCGGCCAATTTAAGTATAAGTGATGTAGATATATTAGGGGTAACCAGTGGTAATTTTACATACGTTAGTGATATGAGTGGTACCACCAGGTGGATTGATCATTGTTTCACTAGTAATAATCTAAAGCATCGAATTGTTAGAATTTATATTCTGCATGATTTCCTTCTTTCTGATCATAGTAGACCATTAGAAATATTAATTAACGTTACCAATTTATGCGCAACACGACTTAACAAGAACTCAATAGGTAAGAATAATCGCGTCGATTAATGTTACGATGCAGCAGAGAATAGAATAGAAAGACAGAACAAGTCACCTTTTTAATAATTTAGAAATTTTTCACCTCGCCTGTAATAATCCTTGCTCAAATGATTCTCACTGTAAACTCATAGATAGGTATTATAGTAATATAATATCCCTGTTAAGAGAAGCAGGAAGCCCCCTGATTAAATCTTACAACTATCGTACTAAGATTATTCCTGGATGGAATGATTTCATTGCCCCCCTGAAGAGGGAATCGAAAGACGCCTATGATTTGTGGTGCTTTCATGGTAAGACCCAGATTAGGACCAGTATACATGAATATGTGTAGAAGTCGCGGTCAGTATAAGGCGGCCATAAGGCAATGTAAACAGAAAGAAGAGTCTATTCGAGCATCAAAAGCCTGTGAAGCTCGCATAAATAACGATAATAACAAATTTTGGAAATTTGTTAAGAATCAAACGGGTGTCAAAAATGTCCTCTCTCCGACAATCGATGGGGTGTCGGGGGAGGATGAAATTGCAAAGCTGTGGAAAAAACACTATTCTAACATTCTTAGCAGTGTGAGTAGGGATAATCTTAAGATAGATTGCAGCGAAACGATTGTGGGAGGGACAAGGGAAAATACTTTGATATCATTTTCTGAAGTAAAGAGGTTAATTAAAGAGTTAAAGACTGGTTATGCGTCAGGGGTAGATGACTTATCGAATGAGCACTTAAAATATGCAAATGACGTAGTATGTCTGCATATATCATTGCTCCTATCAGCCATGCTGGCTCATAGCTATATCCCTGCAGAGTTCATGAGGGTATATATCTTGCCCCTGGTCAAAAATAAGTACGGAGACATTCTGTTCAGCAATAATTACAGGCCTATTGCTGTCGCTTCCTGCTTCTCGAAACTACTAGAAAAACTCTTGTTACACCGATTGAATGATTTCCTATGGACATCTCCTAATCAGTTTGGCCTTAAAAGGTCCCACTCAACTGACCTCTGTATCTATGTACTTAAAGAAACAATATCTAAATACATTGACAGTAATTCAACTATTTATAACTGTTTCCTAGATATAAATAAGGCATATGATAGGGTGAACCACAATATTTTATCTGCAAAACTAGAAGACAGGAAGGTTCCCATGTACATATTAAATTTATTGAAATTTTGGTATTCCCACCAATCTTTCACTGTTAAGTGGGGCAATGTACTATCCGAGTCTTTTGGCTCCTCTTGCGGGGTGAGACAAGGCTCCTTGCTCTCTCCTATGCTGTTTAATGTGTATATCGACGGGTTAATTGCTTCACTTAATGAGGCAACAGTGGGATGTTGTATAGATAACACAAGGATAAATAACTTAGTTTATGCCGATGATATGGTGTTAATAAGTCCCTCTGTTAAAGGTCTGGATCGGCTACTAAAAGTCTGCGAAGTGTATTCGCAGAAACATGATATTCTTTTTAATGTTACAAAAACTAAAGTTATGCAATTTCATCCTAAAAGCTGTAATCAGCCAGCTGATATAAGGTTTAAAATGAATGGTGAAGTAATTGAGGAAGTACAAGAGTTTAAGTATTTGGGTCAAACTATTACCAGCTCCTTGAGTGATGACTCGGATACAAGAAAACAATCTCGAAGCCTGTGTGCTAAAGCGAATATGACCATAAGGAACTTTCGATTCTGTACAAGTGAAGCTAAAGACACTCTCTTTCGTACTTTCTGCAGTAATATATACGGACAGCAACTGTGGGTGAATTATGAAAAAGGTTCTGGCAGAACTCTAAATTTGCTGTACAACAGGTCTTTTAGACTCTTACATAAATTACCCCCGAGATGCTCAGCTTCGCAAATGTTTGCGACCCGCAATGTCCCGAGCTTCCCGGAGGTAACAAGACTTGCTCAACACAGTCTAATGCAAAGAATTAAACAATCAACCAACCCGATCATCCAAGCTATCCATGAGTCCTGCCATTTATCCTCTAAGCTATGGACTTCTTGGTACGAAAACGTCTGTCTGTAGTTCCACTTAACTTCGACATTACAGTATTATTTCTAATCAATTGTATATATTTCTATCCTTAGTATATGAACTATCATTGTATTAATAATATTTATCATATGGACTATAGTCTGCCAATAAACCTTTTAATTTTCATTTTCATTTTCATAAACAACCATAATTTATCGTAATTTCATTTATTTAATATTATTATCTTCTTTTAATTTCTTATAACCAAAACATTCTAATTTTTAATTAGACATTACTACACTACCAAAAACATTCTAATTTTTAATTAGACATTACCACATCAGGAACTCTGCAGGATATAGCTATGCGCAAGCATGGCTGATAGGGGCAATGGTATATGCAGACATACTACGTCATTTCCATATTTAAGTGCTCATTCGATAAGTCATCTACCCCTGACGCAGAACCAGTCTTTAACTCTTTAATTAACCTCTTTACTTCAGAAAATGATATCAAAGTATTTTCCCTTGTCCCTCCCACAATCGTTTCGCTGCAATCTATCTTAAGATTATCCCTACTCACACTGTTAAGAATGTTAGAATAGTGATTTTTCCACAGCTTTGCAATTTCATCCTCCCCCGACACCCCATCGATTGTCGGAGAGAGGACATTTTTGACACCCGTTTGATTCTTAACAAATTTCCAAAATTTGTTATTATCGTTATTTATGCGAGCTTCACAGGCTTTTGATGCTCGAATAAACTCTTCTTCCTGTTTACATCGCCTTATGGCCGCCTTATACTGACCCCTACTACACATATTCATGTATACTGGTCCTAATCTGGGTCTACCATGAAAGCACCACAAATCATAGGCGTCTTTCGATTCCCTCTTCAGGTGGGCAATAAAATCATTCCATCCAGGAATAATCTTAGTATGATAGTTATAAGATTTAATCAGGGGGCTTCCTGCTTCTATTAACAGGGATATTATCTTACTATAATACCTATCTATGAGTTTACAGTGAGAATCATTTGAGCAAGAATTATTACAGGCAAGATGCAAAATTTCTAAATTATTAAAGAGGTGACTTGTTCTGTCTTTCTATTCTATTCTCTGCTGCATATTAACATTAGACCAATCGACGCGATTATTCTTACCTATTGAGTTCTTGTTAAGTCGTGTTGCGCATAAATTGGTAACGTTAATTAATATTTCTAATGGTCTATGATCAGAAAGAAGGAAATCATGCAGAATATAAACCCTAACAATTCGATCCTTTAGATTATTACTAGTGAGACAATGATCAATCCACCTGGTGGTACCACTCATATCACTAACGTATGTAAAATTACCACTGGTTATCCCTAATACATCTACATCACTTATACTTAAATTGGCCGACTCGTACATTAGGGCAGAGCGTTTTTACACTTTTTTCGATTTTCGTTTTGTAATAGCGCAGGAAAGTGGCTCTTCCACGTCAAAAGTGAGTGTGTAAAATCTCAGAGATCTGCAATAATATCTTCTGCCTCCGCACGCGCGTTGAAAATCCAAAAAATGCGCCAAAATACACATTTTTTCAATATTTTCTTATAGTTTTAATTTTCATCCTACCTTCTTGTAATAGCGAGAAAAAGCATCTTAAAGGTTTATTTTAGACTAGTTTTAAATATTTTTATCCTGTGATAATTTCTTCTGCCTCCGCAAACGTTCCAAAATACGGGAAAATTTACATAAATAGCGTATTTTATAATGAAGCTATTATGGTCAACTTCGGCCCTACACCACAGGTTATTCGTTAATTATGTATTAAGTAATGCAATTAACAATTCATTATATCATATTTTAGTAATTTAAGAGTTTATATATTTGAGCAATTAAATAATTTAGGTCCACCAATGCAGTTTACTTTGCATATGCTTGGTTTATTTTTGATGACTTATTATGTAATATGCATGCAGCTTCTCGCTTATTTCGTCAATATTGAATGTATTGACAAAATAACCCAGAACTCACCACGTGGAGGTGGCTGCATTTCGAGTTCCTCCCTGCCCGACCCAACCACCCTACCATTATCGGACTTAGGCTAGTTACACACTGTAGTCACTTTTTGTTTCCATTCTTGGCATTTTCTTTCTGGATTCTAATCTTGCTCTGATAAATCCATCCCTTGCCTCTGAATCGCATACTGCAGCTGAAGCCTCTGTTACCAGCTTTATATGCCGTTCAACCGCTTGGGTGTGGCAAAAAAAGCGTGGGATGAAATCAGGTACATCTCCTGATGAGATATAGTTCAGGATGTCGGAGCGTGATAGGACTTTTGTCAGAGGAGGCTCTGACAGCTCACAAGTTTGCCAGTTAATCATGTTGTAGTACTCATTGCACTGAAAGTTCAACGTGGGCAATTTAAACAGTCTCACTGCGGCTGACTCAGAATCTCTTGCTTTAAGGCAGAGCTTTCCAAACTTTTAACGTTGGCGACACACTATTTAAGCATAAAAATTTTCACGACACATTAATTAATTTTTGTTATCAAATATCAGATAATTTTTCAGTAGGTGGTTTATCTTGTAGCCGATTTTGTTGATACAAAAATCAAAATTTTCAAAATACAAAAAAAATTGAAAATAATTAACTAAATTTGGCGACACACCTGGGAGGTATTGGCGACACACTAATGTGTCGCGACACACAGTTTGGAAAGCTCTGCTTTAAGGATTCTCCTCCATCCTAATTCTCTGATATGTTTTGCTTCATCGTGAACCATACTAAGGAGAACATTCTCAGGATGAGAAAAATAGGAATTTCTCTGAATAACACGATCAACTATTTCTATACAGTAGGCACTCAACGACCTCGAGCGTTGTATCATTTGATAAAGATGTTTGGCTCCCTGTGTTGCTGAAGAATTTCTCTTGATTTGAAACCACATTGGAATATAAACTTTCATAATATAATCCACATCTACACTTAAGGTTGTCTGAAGGTTCTTCAGTTGAAACGTAGAGACGAAGTATGCGGTTAGCAGTTGTCACCCATCTGGAGTGTGTCATTTTGCCTGGTTTCCTTTGAGCTAGAGAGGGACTACATTCACCGTTTGACACAGCATCATAGATTTCTGGCAAATATTTCTTATCTGTGCTCAGATCATCTCTGTCAACTACAATTTCTTCCGCTTCAACTGCTTCAAACTCAACAACAGGTCTCTTTCACAATCAATTAACTACTCTTTTCCTATAGGCCCCGTAAAACTCTGAGGACCTGTTGTTTTACCATCAATGTCAGTCACTATGTGCCGCAAGGGAAGTTCATTAGTGTGAAGCAAGCAAATCAGCCACTGGAGTGCTCTCTGAAAGTGCTCTTCAATACTTCTTATCACTCCTCCTTTTGGTCCTGTATTAACTGCTGTCCCGTCACATCCAATGGCTTTAACTTCTGAAGTATCAATCTCATTTGAGCGAAAAAAATCCAAAATTGCAGAAGATATACTCTGTGCTGAGCCAGAAGCGGGAGTTACATGCCCAATATAATGCGAGTTTGGTTCTTGAAGCAAAGCGACATGTTCTTCTGTTATATTTTTTTGATAACCTTTACTGCCAACTTTTTCTTGCACTGCAGTTCTGTCCTTTCTTCCATCGAAATAGATACTCTCCATAGTTTCTTCTTCTAATCTCTTTTGAATGATAGATCTCACTCTTTTTCTAGCTCTCCTTACTTTGCATCTGTCTATTACTGAACTTAAATCTTTTTCGTTTATAATTCCCACGTCTTCAAGAACAGCCGAAGCAATTATAGCAGCAGACCTGTCTGTCACACCAGTTCTGTCACAAGCTATAGCCAATGATGAGATTGTTCCATCGATTTGATTCTCTGTGTCGGTTCATAATCAGAATCCGCTCCTTCTGTTTCGCTTGATGTTGATGACAGTGTTTCAGTTGCTTGTCCTTTACTGGTAGATGGTTTTGGTTCATACCGTTTCATTCTCTGTTGTCTTCTAGCAATAGTTGCTAGATCTTTACGAGTTTGTGAAACATCAAGAGAACCTTTTGTCAATTTTTTTGTTGTTCTCTGATCTTTAAGGAAGTCTTGTTCAATTGCTGGAACCTTGAGATGGTTTTCACATGAACACTTATCAAAATTTTCACATTTGCAAGCACTGATGGCAAATAATTTGTTTTCTGCCTCATTTTGAAATGTTTGTAATTTAATTTTGAATGAGTCACTATCTTGTTTCCTTTTTGTTGACTTTAGAAGGTTTTGACATTTTTTATGGTAATTTTTAATCATTTGAACGACACGGTTATGAGAAACAGTAGGAATAGAGGCTGTTTTTCACAAATCTTTGAGAGTTTTTGAGAGAACACCCGAAATTTCTGCAACTGTACTCTTTATTCGATGTCTTCAGATTCAACCTTATTTGATGAAAATATTTCATGACGTCCTTGTAGGTTGGAAGGCACCTCCTGTCTAGATCAGCTGGAGTCCCAAATATAGGGCAACTTGAAGAAGTTCTTGTTGCTTGAGCTGGTACTGACATTGTGAAAAACAGTAATTAATATAAAAATTAAGAAATTACTCGTAAGACGTAAAATATTCTTGCATTCTGCAGAAGTTTTGTATATTACACCAATGCAATATTATGCACTAAAATATGCAGTATATGTCCACATATGTGTGTTGTGTTCCAATGATGTATTAACAGCAAGAGCAACCCAATCCACATCTTACCCGAAACGTAGCTAGCACAACACTGCGAGGAAGTGAGAGCAAGAAGGCCTGGTAAAGTGTTGTGAGTCATGACTCATCAGTCATCACTCACTGACTCATTGCCGTATATGGCAATGACGAGCAACACACCATACCAGGCTGTGGGGAAGCTTCTAGAACGATGTGGGAGTACTACATGACGTACAAAGTGAATTTATTAGCGTAAAGGCTGAATATGCAAAATACGTGATTTATGCGGATTTTTCCGTATTTTGGAACGTTTGTGGTGGCAGATGATATTATCGCAGGACAAAAATATTTAAAACTAGTCTAAAATAAACCTTTATGATGCTTTTCCTCGCTATTACAAGAAGGTAGGATGAAAATTAAAACTATAAGAAAATATTGAAAAAAATGCGTATTTTTGCGCATTTTTTGGATTTTCAACGCGCGTGCGGAGGCAGAAGATATTATTGCAGATCTCTGAGATTTTACACACTCATTTTTGACGTGGAAGAGCCACTTTTCCGCGCTATTACAAAACAAAAATCGAAAAAAGTGTAAAAACGCTCCGGCCTATCGTACATGTTACCCAATTCTACAGGGTGGGCCGTAAGTTTCCATACATAGGAAAATTTAAATTATGGTCTTCACGTGCGTCGGTATTTGGATCAGCAGTTTCCGGATGCTTGGATTGGTCGGCGTGGTCCTGTGGAGTGGCCTCCCAGATCCCCAGATCTCACCCCCCTTGATTTCTATCTTTGGGGGCACTTGAAGGCCATGGTGTATCAGGAAAAGATACGAGACATAAATCATCTAAAGGAACGTATCACCAACGCCATTACAAGCATAACGTCAACTGTGCTAATGCGTGTTCATCAACAGTGGGGAACACGTATTGAAATGTGTTTTCAAAACAATGGCAACCATGTAGAGCATATTATATAAATAAAAATGGTTGTCCATAAAAAAATGTTTATTTTTCCTATGTATGGAAACTTACGGCCCACCCTGTACAATGAATTCCGAGTTCACATGTCGTTAAAGTCCCTCATTATTTTACAGTAAGAATATTTGGGGTTATCTGATAATGACTTAATTTTGTACAGCAAATCAATGTATTCATCTAGATTACTGCCGTTGTTGTATGGTAAATAGCCGTTTACAATTAATTTGCAATCATTGTTCACTTGTAATTCAATGCCTAACAACCTTACATTATCGCTTGTTAAAAATTTTATATGTTTTGACAAATTTTTCCTTATTAAGAAAGCAACACCACCAAAAGGCCTACCGTACATTAATTCATCTGACAAGTCTACTGCTGATGACGCATGGTACATAATAAGTCATCATGGATAGTAGAGAGGAATTTTAGCTCTTGCTTAGGTAGCCAAATAAATTTAGGGATTTTCTTAAGAACATACAAAACGTAATATTCAAATTATAAGGAACTGGCAATTGTTCAAGTAAATAAGTATATATTTACTACATCACAACCATAATATTATTATACACAATTACTCCATACTTGGTCCATCCTCCATTATTATTAATGACCTCTCGTAGCCTATTTGGAACAGATGCCACGTGATTGTAGATGACTTGTGGGTTCGTGCGGAAAAGTTCCCACTCTGCCATGGTGTGTTCCAGCAGGTGCCGAGATGTCCGCGCCTGCCAGGCCCCCATGCGTTAACCACATTTGCCCACACATTTTCAATGGGCTTTAGGTCACACCCCTTGATGGGCCAGTTCAGCAGCTCGACATCTCGTTGTTCCTGAAACCACCGTCTGATGATCCTGGCAGTATAAACGGATTGACGGGGATTCTGGTTAGGTGACAGCAACGGATATTCTCACTCTGGGGTAGCTGGTACCGTGTAGAAAATCGCAGTAGTTTCTTTTATACTACACTCAGATTTCTTCTTGTAGTGGATCGGAGGATTCTGTGAAACTCACTAAATTATCTGACGTTTCCCGATTCTTCTTGTAGCGTATCGGGAAATTATTTATTCTATTTTAAAACTAAGTTCTCTGGAGAAAGCAGGGCTCAAAGGAGAAGACAAAGAGATTCTCTGACTGAATTTTACTACTTCTAAAATATTACAGATAATACTTATCCTCTGGGTCAGATCAGAATACTCAGAATGATAATTTGAAAAATTACAAGAGTTTATGTACTAATAATTTTGTGACATCATTTTTATTTAATGTTGACCTGTTTTGGTTTTTATTCTCAAAAGGTTGAATTTTTTTGCAAAATATTTAAAGATAAAGGTAAATTCTGGCTGTAACAGCATACTGGCAGATAAAAACATATTTGAAGATGAAGTCCTATTTTTATTTTAAACAGCATATTGACAGATCTGATGTTATCATGATTTGCTAAGTTAACTAAAAATGGAAACTGAAATCTACATTTTATTATGGATTAAAATTAAACATGCATATGAGCCAAAAACAAATGCTTAAAATTTAAAATTAAATGTTACTTTAGAGTTTTGGGAAGTTATGACTTCATCTTTTACAACTAAGAGTAGGGTTGCCAGACGTCCCGTATTTTACGGGACAGTCCCGCATTTGATCCAAAAATCCAGGGTCAAAATCCCGCTTCAAAATCCCGCGTTCAAAATGTCTCGCAAAAAATATTTTTTAAGCAAGTTGTTTAAGAATGAATTGATTTAGAATTTCAATATTATATATAATAATTTCAATTTATTCACGATGTTTAATTGTTAAATATTATTGTAATAAAATTTTTCTAATTTTGTTTGTTGTAACCGCTGAAGAAATCTAGTTTTAATTTGAAAAAAAATTTGGTCTTAAAAAAAAACCTCAGAAAATGTTTTGTCCTGCATGGGCATTTGAAAAATCTGGCAACCCTAACTAAGAGAGAATGTATAAAATTTTATTTTTTTTATTTTATTGGGTTCAGAATCCCAGCTGAGCCGTAAACGGCCAAGCTCTGAAGGCCCAGTTTAACCTACAGCCCAAGTTAAGCTAGACTAAAAACTTACGGACTTGGAGGTCCTATTAGGTCCTACCTCAGGGTTGCTGACTCGATGTGGGCCTACCTTAGGCCTCAGTTGCATAAAATTAAGATAAAAAACAAAAGGTGCACTATTTATGGTCTTCTTTCTAAACCTTGCAACAACAACACAACCTGCACTATTGCACGATGCAACAATCTTGTATCTAAACAACCAAACTGAATTGCAAGAGAGCTCTCTATAAGACCACACCCTGTAAGTGCCGCATTCAACAAACGAGTAAGAAGGACGCGCAGCGCCCCAAGAAAATGATGCCACAAGAGTGCCCAAACAATGATGCCACAAGAGCCCAAAAATGCTAGCTCTAAATTAAGTGAATTTTTCACTAACCTTACAATTATGAGGTGGATATATATACACCTTAACTTAATATATACAAGCAATGCTTGCTACATCAATCAGTGTGAAAAATGCTCTGTATGAATTGGTCCCCAATTAACCCACCCCTAATATCTCCAGTCTAACTATAGAGTAGATTAAGTCTAGCCTTGTAGGGGTCAGCCTAGAGATTCCGGAAATGGTCCAGAGCGGGCAGACAAATTGAGGTCCACAGTAGGATTCCTCACCAAATTAGGTTAGGGCAATCTACCTTCACCTTTGTTAAGCTATGAGTTAATGCTTGGTCTTAGACCACAATGTAGGCCTAATTTGTCTGACCCAGCTTAATTTACGGCGTTTACTTCTAACTGGGTTAAAAACACAATTAGTCACTTACTGCTAGTTATTAGAGAGTCCCTTTTCCCCTTTTGTTTAATTGTTGAGAGCGTACTTGCTGGTGGGGATCTTTTTCCGTTGTTTGTCCTTATCCCTTCTCTCGTTCCGTCTTGTCGCCCCTTTCCTCGTTTTCGTTCCCCCTTGTCCTCCTTTTCGCGGGGCTTTTTCCACCAGCGTCTTCTTGGTTTTTTCTTCGGTTGGTTGATCGGTAATGTATATCTACAGTATTACCGAGCACGCTCTTGTCACACAGTATATAAATACTAGTGTGGAGAATAACTCTGGTGAGCAACCAATTGGTTTCATCCACCCAGTTATTGACATAAAAGGAATTTAATAATTGTTAGATTAACTACCTACCTACTCAGTGAACCATTTTCGTTACCTCCCAACTACCCACACATCAGTTTTCCATAATCAGTTTAGTCATCATATCGCCTCGGGACAACAATGGCTCTTCCTCTTCTAGATTTTCTAACACTCCCCACCGAAGAGGCATTTTTGTAATTACCTTCTGCAAATTTAGCCAAGCCTTCTCCATGAGGCTGTAACTCAAATGTTCAATCTTGACTATCCGTGTTTTTGCTGATTTCTAAAGCATAGAGTTTTTGTACAGGTCTCTTTAATTTTCCTCCTGAAGTCTTTATCAGTGCAGACCTAACTAAATTGTCTTTGCCACCAAACAACTCTTCAATTATGCCAAGCTTCCAGCATTGCCTTGGTCTTTCATTCCCAATCATTACCACTTCTCCCACCTTGATACAATTTGCATTGGAACCCTTTACATTGTCTGATGGGTAATAATTGAGTTCTGGCAAGTATTCCATCTGCCACCTCTTCCATAACTGATCTTGTAGCTCTTCAAGGTACTTGAACCTTCTGGTTAACTCTCCTTGAGTGCTCTGGATAGGCTGCAAGTCTTCTGGCAAACTGGGGCTTGATGTTAACCTCTTATGGACTAAATATATAAGGAAAGGTTTAAAAAAATAACTGTTGTTTTTTTTATGTTTATTTGAGACTTAAAAGTGAAAAATGATGAATAAATTTTTATTAATTCGTCTAATTAGCAAAAAATGGGTGTGTGCCACATTTGGCACAACCGGCCATAATGGTAAAAAAGTTTTCTCATACACTAGTTGGTACCTTGGCAAAAACATTACTATTTATGATTTACTTTGTATGAAAATCATAAAAACAATTACCTTTTATATTGAGACATAAATGTATGTCACATTTTTTACATTTGATTGTACTTTTCCTTTGGCAAGCAGGATTTTTACATCTCTGACGGTCAAAGATGATAGGCCAATGACCATATCCATCATTCCTGACACTTTCATTAGGTATAGGTTTACACGACCCTTTTCGTTTTTTTTCTGCAAAAAGTGAGTCCACTGACTCTGAGCGTGGACGTCCACGTTTTTGCCTGTTAAGATTTTTACCTTGCATGCATAAACTTTCTGCTACTTGCGTTCGGAATTCCAAAAGATCAATTCGCTTTTTTGCTGGAACATCAAAAGACTGACAATCTCTACAGTAAAGTAACCAACAATTAACAATAACCATGTCAATGAAGTGGAAGAATAATCTATGATAAAACTTCTTTGACCTTATTTCAGTACGGTAATATGAGATCAAGCCATCAAGAAGATCTACCCCCCCCATATGCTTATTATACATTTTCACCATCTGTGGGCATGACACCTCTACATATTCCTTTTGTTTTCTGTCATATCTACGAACATTTTGAGCAGTATGACCACTACCAACAGTGCCTGCAAGAGTCACACACTTGTTGTCATGCCACTTCAGTACCCGAATTTCAGCTCCTTGAATTGTTGCCTCCTTTTCTTCATAAGACCCTCGGCCTCGCTTTTTCAGCTCCCCATCACTAACTATCTTACAGTTCCCTAGTCTGTTTGACCTTACAGTTCCTAATGAATATATTCCTTTGTCATGTAATGCTGACAAAAGTTTTAGAGAGGTAAACCAGTTGTCAAAGACAAGACAGTGACAGTTGTGATTAGGAATAATTTCTGCCAGCCTCATTACAATGTTTGAAGAAGCCCCCAAATCAATCGAGTTAGCCAATGGTTCAATCTTTCCTGTGTAGATTTCAAAGTTGTGGACTAATCCAGTGCTATCACTGAGAACAAGATTTTATATCCCCACTTGTAAGGCTTACTGGGGATATATGTTTGAGGGATGAGCGTCCCTTGAATGGCACGATTTGCTCATCTATACATAGCATCTGTGGTTTAGGAAAACTTTGGAATTTGGGTAATAAACATTCTATTAGTGGTCTAATTTTGAAAAGCCTATCTTTATTTCTGTCATTAGGTTCGGGCATATTGGTGTTGTCATTGAAATGCAAGCAGCTTTTAATTTTTTCCCACCGGTCCCTTGAAAAATACTCAGAAATATGGGGAATTCTAGTAAAAGAATTCCAATACATCCGTGTACGTGGTAAATTTATGACTGACATGTACATGACTGTTCCTAAAAATTGTTCAAGTTCTTGCCTTGTAAGTTTTAATGGACTATCTGGGTTTACCTGAACAGCAAATAAATTTGATTGCTCAACTATAAAATCCAAAGTATTGTCTTCAAAAAAGTATCTAAAATACTGTATAGGAGTTTGAATGGAGATGCATGGCTGAATGTCACCTTGAAATTTCGGTATTTCACGAGCAGAAGTTCCAGTCCTAATGGTTTTCCATATAATAGGTCTTGCAGAGCGTTCTTTTTTCGCTGGAGTAGGCGTAACATTCTCTTCATCTGCAATACGATACATACAAACGGTAATAGTAAGTAAAGAATAACACATCTGTATAATATAAATAAAATAGAACAAACGATCAAATAGTAAAAAAAATCATCAATCAAAAAGTATTACAGGCCTACATCCTTACTGCTGTAAGCAAATAAATAAAATAGAACAAACAATCAAATAGTAAAAAAAATCATCAATCAAAAAGTATTACAGGCCTACATCCTTACTGCTGTAAGCAAATAAATAAAATAGAACAAACAATCAAATAGTAAAAAAATCATCAATCAAAAAGTATTACAGGCCTACATCCTTACTGCTGTAAGCAAATAAATAAAATAGAACAAACGATCAAATAGTAAAAAAAATCATCAATCAAAAAGTATTACAGGCCTACATCCTTACTGCTGTAAGCAAATCTTATAAGAATTTGGAAATAGGCTTATTTCTTATAAAAAAAAATTTATTTCAGTATATATTTTATCATATAATGTACCTATTACACATATCATTACACATACACTATAGTGAGAAGATATATACTTTCATTTTGTATGCTATCATACCTGTACTGCTTTCGGTAGAATCAATGCATTCTTCATTCACTGAAGCTACAGGTGAGAACTCTTCATCACTATTGCTAACCTCATCTTGATCACTTCCTTCTGGAATTGGAAAAACCACATGCTTTTGTTCGTTCCTTGCAGGTCTTTTGTAAAACTGCGCTGATTCCATCTGAAGCATAGAATTTTTTTATATAAATATAGGCCTATATAGTAAATATATAATCTGATATATAAAATAATGTATAATAAAAATATATAAATATGATATAAATAACCTAACGCATAGATAATGTATAAAAGCTCAAAAGAGTAGGCTAATAAATCAAGAATTAGTAGGCTAATAAATCAAGACTTGAAAAACATGGCTGCCATTTATATTGCCTCCATTTCCTGATGTGCCAATTTTGGCACAAGCATATTTACTAAAAAATCTACCATTCAATAAATGTTCTCAATGAAAATATGCTACAAATTCATTATAACAACGTAAATAATCATTTACAAATGTTAACAATCATAACTTACCTGTAAAGATTGGAAAAATTACACAAGAAAGTAGCACAGGTTGAATCAGGAACACAACTGCATCTTCCGTGAATGAAAACCATGGGTACTAACAAAAAAAACTGCCAAATGTCGTTAGATTTGCCTTCAGTCGAAATGCGCTCGTGCCAAATACGGGTCATTCGTCAAAAGTAGCAAAAAATGAATCATATTTCATATAGAGCACATAATTCAGTTCGTGCCAAAAATGGCACGGTCGTCGTTAAGAGGTAATCGTTTACCACAAAGAAAATGATTTGGTGTCAATGGCTCTGCATCCTGCATACTGTTATAAACAAAAGTGATAGGCCTACTGTTCATCACTGCTTCTACTTCACACAAAACAGTGCAGAATTCTTCTTTGCTCAAATGAGCATTAGCTAAAAGTTTCTTTCATGGACACTTTACACTTCTCACTAGCCTTTCCCAAAATCCTCCCCACCATGGTGCTCTCTCAACAATAAACTCCCACTGTACCCCTTGGTGTGAAAAGGAGGATTGGAATCCTTCCTCTTTTAGCAAGGACCAAACTTCTTGGAGTTCCTTTGCAGCCTTTTTGAAGGTTTTTGCATTATCCAATATGATTTTATTTGGGAAACCCCTTCTGTTCACAAACCTTTTAAAGGTCAAAAGAAATACATCACTACTTAAGTTGCTTACCAACTCCAAATGGATTGCTCTGGTGGTAGCACATGTGAAAAGACATATATAACCTTTGTTAGACTCCCCTTGCTCATACACATAGACTGGACCTGCGAAGTCTACTCCCACTACATCAAATGGGGCAGTATAGACACACCGTTCTCTTGGAAGTGGAGTCACCTTTTCATAATAAGGCTTTGCACTCGAACGCTTGCAAACCACACATTTATGCAAGACCTTTTTTACTACTTGTCTAATTTTGGGAATCCAAAACTGTTGTCTGATCTCTATTATCACTTCTCTAACTCCAGCATGTAACAACTTATGATGCGTATCCAGGATCAAAAGTTCCACAAAGTGCCCCCCAGAAGGTAGCAAACTTGGATGTCTTTTCTCTTCTGAAGCCCAGAAAACTGTAGTCTACCTCCTACTCTCAAGAAGTCCTGATCCAAAAACACATCCAAACCCTTGAGAGCAGAATGTGTTGGCAGAACCTGTAATGGACTGCTGGTGAGCAATTCCCTCTCTTCACCAAATTTTTCCTTCTGCACATATACCACCTAGTATTGCCTGGCTTGCTGAATCTCCTTACTGTTCAGAATTCCTTCCCTTCTTGTTTCTCCCTTAATGTTGTTTGTAAATCTATATACCCATGCTGTCACTCTTAACAACCTTTTCAGACTGCTAATGTCCTCAAGCCTCAATATGGGGTCCTGCTGCATAACTTGACAACTGTTCACAGTGCATTTTCTCATCTCACTCATCCATTCTTCTTCAGCCTGGCATTCTCCTACAATAGGCTGATTAGAAGGCCAGGTTTCACTTCCAAGTTTTAGCCACTCTGGTCCATTCCACCACAAACTTGACTGTGCAAGATCTTTCACTGAAATTCCTCGTGTTGGTAAATCAGCTGGGTTTTGGGTGCCTGGACAATGCTTCCATTGCTTGGGATCTGTGTGTGCTTGAATTTCCTCCACCCTATTGGGAACAAATGGTTTCCATTTCCTTGCCTGGCTTCTTAACCAGTTCCAAACTATAGTGGAGTCTGTCCAATAATAGCTTGGAATTTCATAAAGGGCCAAAGACTTTTGCACTGTAACTGTAAGCCGACTAGCAATAACTGCACCCATCAATTCCAACCTTGGAATAGAAAGCCTTTTCAAAGGTGCTACTCTGCTCTTTGCAGCAACCAACCTGCAACCTACTTCCTCTTTGACTGTGCCTCTTATATAAATACAAGTTGCATAGGCTTCCTCACTTGCATCACAAAAGATGTGCAGCTCCAAATTGTCTGGACTATTGTTCAACTCTCCAAAGTACCATCTTGGGATTTCAATGTCTCCAAGATGTGCCAATTCTTTGAACCAATATTTCCACCTTACCACCATATGATCAGGTAACTCTTGGTTCCAACCAAGTCCAATTTCCCAGAGGCTCTGAAACCAAATTTTTTACTTTATCACAAATGGAGCCAGGAATCCAAGAGGATCAAAGACCTTTGAAGCCAAACTAAGAGCTGTACGTTTTGTCCACCTTGTCTCATTCTCAGCCAGCTCTACTAAAGATTTTCTATTGAAGATAAACAAATCCTCTCCTTGCTGCCAAACAATGCCTAGCACCTTTGTGTCTATTTCCCACAACTCCTTAATACCAGAATCCCCAATACTTTCTGTACTACACAGGATTGACTCATAAACTCTTGTAATTGAGAATGATTGGTCTGCCATTTTCTAAGCTCCATGCCAGCCTCCCTCATTATAGCTCTATCCTCCCTGAATATCTGTTTAGCCATTTCTGTATTATCCACGGAACACAGCAAATCATCAACATAAAAATTTTTCCTTATGTGTTCAATGTGTTAGGATAGACTTCAGAATATTTCTTAAAATGGTACTGCATAGTAGCTGCCAAGAGAAATGGACTAGAGCTGAGGCCAAACAACACTGACTTCATTCTATATGCTTGAACCTTAGGTTCATTTTCCAACAAGTCTTTCGTATCCACCCACAGATACCTTACTGCATCTCTGTCCTCTGGTTTTAACTTTATCCGCAAAAAGGTTTGCTTCACATCTGCAGTCAACGCTACTCTACCAAACATGAATCTCAGTCACAAGGAAAATAAATCTGCATTTAAATTTGGCCCAGCATCCAAACAGTCATTCAAGGACACACCACCTTTGTCCTTGGCTGAGCCATCAAAAACTACCCTCAGTTTGGTGGTAGTTTTGTCTCGCCGTACCACTGCATGGTGTGGCAGATAATGTGCCTCCTGGCTCACCAGCTCACCTTGCACCCTTTCAGCATATCCCTCCCTTACATAGCTTAGGATGGCCTCATTGTATTCAATTAACAACTCCTCATTTTTTCTTAGCCTGTACAATGAAGTCTCCAACCTCCTATAAGCTAGCTGAAGGTTTGAACTGGGTTTGCAAGAATCTTTCCAAGGGAGGCCAACTTCATAGCAACCATCTCTAAACCCAATCCCTTTTTCAAATTGCTCTAAAACATCACTGTTCACTGTACTTGCCTGCTTCTCCTGTTTGTCCTTTATGCCAATGGATTCAAGTTCCCAAAAGGCTTTCAAATGCCTTTCCAAACCATGGATGTTCTCCTCAATCTTAACAAAAAGAGCTTTAACCTCCATTTCATTGCAATAGCTACCATGTAGCACTAGCATCCAGCGTAGCTTACTTTCAATAGCTACCGGACCTCGAGATGTGCGGACAATATTACCAGTGATGAAGTCCCAGTAATAGTCAGCTCCAATCAAAAGACTAATATCTTCTGTTCCTTCAAACTTATTATTGGCCAAATTAATTCCTTTAACTTGCAGTTCTTGGACACATGCCATATCTAAACAAGTAGTGACTGGAGCACAAAGTTCCTCAATCTCTACAGCTTGGACCTTGATAGTGGAACCTCGTGGTAACAACCCCTTAACCAGAACTTCTACCTTCTTAACTTTGGTTCGGTTTTGAACGGAACCCCCAAACCCAGAAATTCTTAAATTTTCCCTCTTAAGTTCTTTAAACTTCAATTTTCTGGAAATTCTGGTCTTAATAAAGCTACACTGGCTACCACTATCAAACAACACTCTTACAGTAGCTTCTCCATCATTCTCAATTAATAATGCTGCAGCTGTTTCCAATAAATAATCCTTTACTTTTACTCCCTTTCATAGCAGTGGCATGTGCCACTGATGTCTCTACTTCTGGTGTAGGCCTACTAGGAGTGTTTTCACACAATAATGGCTGATGCCGGCCATGGCATTTTTTGCACAAAATTTTAAACTTACAAAACCTTGCTCTGTGACCTTTCAACAAACATTTAAAACATGCTGTGGACTTAGTTACCCTGTCCTTTCTCTCCTCAACAGGTAAAGCCTCAGCCACCTCACATTTATACGACTTGTGGTTGCCTTCGCAAAATATGCATTCCTTGATTCCCTTTAATTTATTCTCAGAGCATGCATGTAGAGCTGACACTGTACCTGGGCTATTCCTTTTTGTAGAAACTTTGGTGCTGTGCCTGCCTTTGTCCCCTTGTTTAACATCCCACTATGCAAACTCAATTCCCTCTATTCTTGCTAATCCTGTGCTTAAAACACTTAACATCTGCTGAAGGGGGATGTACACATGTTCTGTAGAGTGTCCCCTACTTAATTCAAGCAAAATTGAGCTAGACAATTTAGACTCCAGTATAGTGACCAACATTATACCATACCTTTCCATTCCTACACCCAAGTTGTCCAGGGACCTAGTTCTCACTTCAAATTCATCATATAATTGCCGTAATTCCTTGACACTATTGGGATTATTAACAGGAGGTATAGCTAAAAGTTCACGGAGGTGGCTTTTAATTAAGATCTCTGGCTTACCAAACCGTTTCTTTAATATATCCCAAGCCACATTGTAACACTGGTCTACAGGCAAAATGCTTCGGAAATAAAAGTAGTCAATCTTTACTAATTTTGGGTCACTGAATACGAAAATGATGCCTAAAATTGCCAATTGGCTCTATTTATAAAGATATCAGGCAACCCTGCACCCTACTAACTGGACTGCATCTGTCGCGTAATATGTAGACGCCTGTGACACATCGACGCATTGACCCTACTGCGCATGCGCGTAGTTATATTTTTTATTTTTATAAATTAATGTAAATATATACATATATATATACAATAAAATGTAATTTTAAATTTGTCTATTACATTATGTATTTGTAAATTATTTATTAAAAAATAGATTGGATCATTTTAACATATTGCTTCCCATAATGTTTTTGATATTAATATAAATGGAATACTAACCTAACTTAACCTTACCTAATTTAAAATTATTAAAATGCAATGTAATTACATTAATTTATTAAAATAAAAAAAAAATATAACTACGCGCATGCGCAGTAGAGTCAAGGCGGTCGATGTGTCACAGGCGTCTACATATTACGCCACAGCATCAGTTCATTCGCGAAAGTCATACAGTGCACCCTTGTCAAACTCTTTTTAGTGTTTGCTTTTGAAACTGAATTTTTTTTCAGCCTGATTTGAACAAAGATGCCTCGTAATTGCGTGAACAGTGTAGATAACTTCTGTTATGTTTGTGGAGAATTGACTTTGGATCACAAAAGCGTGCTATAACAACCGTGATTAGGAAAGCCTATCACCTTTATTTTGGCTGGGCCCCACACATTTGCTGCAATACTTGTGCAACAAACCTTCGCAAGTGGTTGAATCGGAAAAGGAAATCTATGCCTTTTACAGTGCCAATGGTGTGGAGGGAACCAACAGATCACGTCAGCAATTGTTACTTCTGCATGGTGCCTCCAGTCAAGAAAGGTATTTGCAAGAAGAAAAAGTGGATTTTACAATATCCGAAATACCCTCTGCTATACGCCCGGTACCTCACGGCGAAGGACTACCCGTTCCTGAGCCCCCACACTCATTCTCCCTGGAGTCAGAGGACGAGGAGAATGAAGGAACCTGCGAAACTTGTGAGCCTTCAACTTCACAAGACCCTAAATTTGTTTATAACTTGACATCTTCTAAACCGCACATGATAACTCAGAATGAATTAAACGACCTTATCAGAGATTTAGAACTGCCAAAGAGTAAGGCAGAGCTGTTGGGCTCCAGATTGCAGCAGTGGAATCTCCTCGCTGAAAATGTTAGAGTGTGTAAGTTTCGTGACTGTCAAAGAGATTTTGTCCCATTCTTCATCATGGAAGGTGACCTTGTAGCTTGCAACGACATCGATGGTCTGATGGCAGCTCTCAACATTATTCACAATCTTGATGAGTGGAGACTGTTCATTGATTTATCGAAGTTGAGTCTAAAAGCTGTTTTGTTGCATGTTGGCAACGTATTGCCATCAATTCCAGTTGGTCATGCAGTTCACATGAAGGAAACACATGACAACATGAAGCAAATTTTGAACTGCATAAACTATGACAAACATCAGTGGCAGGTTTGTGGTGACTTGAAAGTTGTTGCTATCGTGCTTGGACTGCAGCCGGGCTACACTAAGTATTGCTGTTTTCTGTATGAATGGGATAGTCGGGCTAGGACTTCTCATTACATCAAGAAGGATTGGCCACTCCGACACTCATTGGAACCTGGAATAAAAAAATGTTCAGTTTCCTTCACTTGTAGAATCGAGCAAGATTTTGTTACCACCCTTACACATCAAACTGGGCGTCATGAAAAATTTTGTTAAGGCTATGGATAAAACGGGGGCAGCTTTTAAGTACCTCGGTGGTAAATTCCCAAAGCTCAGTGAAGCAAAAATCAAGGAGGGTATATTTCTTGGTCCACAGATCCGCGAGCTTCTTAGAGATGAGGAGTTCGACCGTATCTTAGGTGGTGAGGAGAAGACAGCGTGGAATGCTTTCCGGTTAGTAGCAACCAATTATCTCGGAAATACCAAAGCTGACAATTACAGGGAGCTGGTGGAAAACCTGCTGTTGTCCTATCAAACAATGAGCTGCAATATGTCTTTAAAGATACATTTCCTTCATTCGCACCTGGAATTTTTTCCGGCCAACTGCGGAGCAGTCAGCGATGAACATGGTGAACGTTTCTACCAGGATATCTCAGCGATGGAGAAACGCTACCAGGGGAAATGGAGTCCATCATTGTTAGCAGACTACTGCTGGACAATAACAAGAGATGCTCCAGAAGTTGAATACAAGAGACAAGCAAAGAAGCGACGGGTTGAATCAATATAAGTGACTGCATTATACAGGTATGTTACTAATGTATGGTATAGATATACGCAAAATGTGTAACTTAAATTTTCTTGGAAACTGTAGCCAATCGACTGTTTTTATGGTCATATTCGTTTTCAGCACCCCAAAATCCATAATAGGAAACACATTTTATCTCCGAAGCACAAACTTTTTCAAAATTTGTAGACCAGTGTAATTAGCCTCTGTTAATGCTAATCCTGCTATTGTCTTTGCTGCCTCCCCTTCCAAGAAGGACTGCAAATAATTAAACTTCTCCACCGCACTTAACACTTGACTAGAATGAACTGCTGACTGAAAACTGTTTGCCCATCCTTGCCATTCCTGAATACTCCCAGAAAATGTTTTGAGTACAAGCCTCGGTAATTGAATTGCAGATCTGTTAACCTTAACTTCACAAACACCATTTGCTGAGGATTGTGTTTCCTTATTAGACCTGGTCTCTAACTGTACTGAGCTGCTAAACTCTTTTGCTCTGTGGCATACTTTAATTATATCATCAATAATCTCTTCAAAGTAAATTACGTTATTTTCTATTTCATCCTCTTCTATAAGAGCCTCAATTTTAACATTTACTTCGCTTAGAGCAACCTTTTTAGTTTCTAATATGGAAAGCTGTGCAGTCACTAAGCTTAAATCCTCTTGCCCTATGGCAGAATCTATAGTGGTAATGACCTTTGTAATTAGACCTTTGTAGGCGCTTCTCCTTTTTTTTTAAACTTGTTCAATTCAGCTGCACTCATCTTCAATGCAAACAACAATTGGGCTCAATACCAAATAAGCTGAATTGGTAAAAATGCTTAACCAAACTGATCAAACTCAAATTTTGCTTTTTTCAAATAAACTGAATTGCCGGGTGGGGTACTGATCAACCACCAGTATGGAATACCAAATTTTCCACCCAAGTAACTGCCGCAATGAAGTCTGCAACCTTCGCCTACGAACAATAAACCAAAATTAACCAAACTGGTAAAAATGTAGGCCCAAAACAACGACAGACGAGTGGCCAAGTTTCGCAATTGGGCGACCAAACTTTCTACCCTGGGACCTTAACTCAATAATAAACCAAAATTAACCAAACCGGTAAAAATGTAGGCCCAAAACAACGACAGACGAGTGACCAAGTTTCGCAATTGGGCAACAAACTTTCTACCCTGGGACTTTAACTCAATTATGTTCAACCCGTCTAGGCCTAACTTGGGCTAAAACTTGCACAATCAGAACTTTGCCGGAAAATAGTCACTGACTCAGTCTTGGGCTAGAATCCGGTTCGAAGGACCATGTTATTTTTTTTTATTTTATTGGATTCAGAATCCCAGCTGAGCCGTGAACGGCCAAGCTCTGAAGGGCCAGTTTAACCTACAGCCCAAGTTAAGCTAGACTAAAAACTTACGGACTTGGAGGTCCTATTAGGTCCTACCTCAGGGTTGCTGACTCGACGTGGGCCTCAGGCCTCAGTTGCATAAAATTAAGATAAAAAACAAAAGGTGCACTATTTATGGTCTTCTTTCTAAACCTTGCAACAACAACACAACCTGCACTATTGCACGATGCAACAATCTTGTATCTAAACAACCAAACTGAATTGCAAGAGAGCTCTCTATAAGACCACACCCTGTAAGTGCCGCATTCAACAAACGAGTAAGAAGGACGCGCAGCGCCCCAAGAAAATGATGCCACAAGAGTGCCCAAACAATGATGCCACAAGAGCCCAAAAATGCTAGCTCTAAATTAAGTGAATTTTTCACTAACCTTACAATTATGAGATGGATATATACACACCTTAACTTAATATATACAAGCAATGCTGCATCAATCAGCTTAGTCATCATATCGCCTTGGGACAACAATGGCTCTTCCTCTTCTAGATTTTCTAACATAAAAAAAAAGAACATTGCAGAATTTAACACGATTACATGATTAAGCTTAAACTAAAAAATGATTAGGTAATTAAAAAAAGGAATAACTCATCAATTACTTAGCAAGAATAAAATAGAAAGAAAATTAAAAGTTTTTCAAACTTGCATTTTATATACAGAGTGTCACGCGAGTTTGGACTTTATATGCAAAAATGAATGTTAGAATTATTCATTTTTACATATATATAAATATATATTATTTAATATATTTCGTCGCTGGATTCAAATCACAGTTTAAAATTAGATGCTATTCGAATCGTCATCTGACACGCCGAATTACAGTGTCCTTCGAATTTTGGGATTATTCATGATGCAATACGTTTTGTCATAGCGTGATTCGATATTAACACTTACAAATAAGTGTTGTATTCCTCTACATTATGATGATTAATTTCAGCTATTGTGCGATTCCATGTAGACAGTTTGATCTCGTAATATCGTCGTTTTTGGTGTATTGTTTAAAAGAGAAACAAGATTATTGATGTACACGAACATTTTCGGAAGTTATTAATATATTTTAAAATATTTATTGAGGAAGTTTTATTAAAAATTAAATGCGTGAGTGGATGAGTGAGTCAGTTGTTATGTAAAATAAAATGGATTAGGAAAGGAAAGTAAAAAGGAGAGAAGCAAAGACACAAAGGACAGTTGGTAGGTGGGAGGAATGAGAGACATGGGAGGAGGTAATAATCGCGGAGCATGGGGGAGAAAGAGAAGGGTCATGTATTAGTATGAGGTGAAGGGGAAGGAAAAAAGAAAATAAGAATGAAGATTAATCGAGAGAAAATAACAAGGAGGCAGGAGGAGGGGACAAAGAGAAAGAGAGAGAGAGGAGGTGGGGATAGCGAAAGGAGCGGGGAAGGACGAGAGGGGGATAGGGAGAGGGGGAGGAGGAGAGGGAGGGAGTGAGGGTGGGGGAGGAAGAGGGTGGAATGGAACTATTGCAGGGGACTGTACATAGTTAAATGTTGTGGTGTTCTTAACGACAACGAGGATGATGAAGTGGTTGCGAAAATAATTGTACATTTACTTGTTTTTTTCAGAGTTTTGGACACTATTGCAGTTGGGTACCCCAACCCAACAAATTCAATTACATTAAAACAGAAAATTTAAAGGACAAATAAAACAAACAATTTGCAATAGTGCCTAATTGAATACCCGGTTAGGTTAATTGAATGCCTAGTTATGTCAATTGTATGCCCTTGACAATTGGTTAGGTTGATTTGTGATATTTTCGTTAGTTTTAACGAAAATATCACGACTTACCCTAAACAATCGTCAAGAGCGTACACTTGCCCTAACTGGGCATTCAGTTAACCGGGGGCCACACAGCAACCACGTAATTTAAACAAAAAGTTATGGGGGTACACAACTGCAAGAGTAAAAGGCACTATTGCAGTTGGGGGTATTCAACTGCAATAGTGCCGAGTTTTGATCGGTAATCGAGAGAAGAACGCTGTAAATTCTCTCATTACAGACTGTATCTTCACGAGTCAAAAGTTTTGTTGTGAATTAAAAATACACTTAAGCATTCAAGATTATGCTCTATTCAGTGTTTAAGGATAAAATTTCCGAATTAAAATTAATTAAACGAAAACTACATACACACTATCTGTGGTGAGTGAAAGAGAGGTACTGCACTATATTTGTAAAATGAAAATGCTTAAATCACAGGTGCCGGATTCCATATATCCCATACAACAATTTATGATGTCTTACGGTATCACCGGTTTGAAGGCGGCTAATGGAGTAGGTCTACTATAATTACTTCTGAGTGACACGAATTGATTCAAGGTCACCAGCTTGGATTACACCCAAGCAAATATTGTTAAGGTTAGAAAAATTACCTTATGGTTTTGTGTTTAATTCAGAAAATAAATAATTTATTTGTTCACAGTGATTAACATGGCAATGAAGGTATTTACGGTGATTAACAGTTATATAACGGCATTTATAGTATGCTAAATATGACTGAGGATTAGCAAAAGAGGAAATGGTTATACAGATTAATTGTTAAGTAATACACTCGTTTATGGTAGGCTATTGGTATGCAAAAATGGAACATAGAATAAATGATGCAGCCTAATAATGATTTGGAAGAAATGCACGTAAGTTGGTACACTGTAAATGGATTAGACCTTCATTGGGGTAGGCTAGAGTTACGCATAAATGGAACATTGAATGGGCCTAGTAATGATATAAAGAATGTACGTGCGTTTAGTACACAGTAAATGGATTCGCCGTCAATAATGAAATGCTTAAATAAATCACATAAATAAACGAATGCAAAATATTTAAGGATTACATGCATGAACACAATAGCAGGATGGTACACGCATACGGTATTGGAGTGACACTTGACTTGGGCATAGGAAATAAGCCTAGTGTGGTTTCTATTAGGGAATTAGTCTGATGCACAATCAATAATCATACGAAATATCACCATAACAGGGTGATACGCAATTATTGTATTGTAATGACACTTGGATTAGGAAATAGGCCTACTACGTTTTTAACGAGAGTCATTTGGAACACTTAATTACACACTTTGGGAGTATAGCCTACCGTTCGGCGGTAGGCTGAGGTAGGCTTCACGAGAGTTACTTAGAAAAGATGCACTTAGCTTACCGGGACGTCGAAAACCTCTGGTGAAGAAGTGTTGAAGGTGGATCTATTACTGTAGGCTCGAGGTGTCGTTGACCGTCCTATTGAAGTTTGTTGAACGGGCGCCGGTCGCCTGATGCAGCCTCTTGAGATGAAGGATATGCTTGAAGGTTGACCTTGTAGAACGTAGGCCCGAGGTGATGTTGACCGTCCCATTGAAGTGTGTTGAACGGGCGCCGGTCGCCTCACGTGTTGATTCACTTCGTGTAGAGTTGAGATGCTGCTTGAGGGACTGAAGTCGGCTGAAGTCGAACGGCGCTGGGCTTCGAAGAAGTGCTTTTGCAAGCTGACGGTGGAAGGTCTTACTTGACGATAGATCGAAAGCCTTGAAGGAACAGCAGGCCGCTCTCCGGCGAAGGCCGGAGAGCGGGTCTTTTGACGGGTGCTGCTGACGAAGGCTGAGAGTATGACGTGATGGCCAAAACGAGAAGTGGTGAGTGAGAGTGAGCGAGTGAGAATGAAGGAGTGTATCAGTGGAATCTCGCTTATATAACCTCTGTGTGGCGGAACTTTCGCGCCATTTCTTGAGACGCCACCTACGCGTCCTATAGTTAGTAAGAGCTTGCCTTCGCGGGCCTTTCAGGAAAAAAACCCAGACGTCTTCATTGTTTCTGATTCCTTGACCACGTGTGTCTTCTAAGAATGTTTGAGGATGGTGTGAAAGAAAGAATTTGTTTGTCTACTTGTTAGTCTATTTCTTGTCGGTCCTCTACAAGTAGTTCCCTCTCAGAGACGAAGGAACGATACTAAGAAGAAATACTATTCTGTAGGGAGATCTGATGAGGCCACTCCGAGATTTGACGCCTGGCCTGATATGACGCGGAGTTCCTGACGCAGGAAGGAGTGAAGGGTCGTATCGGAGCGGGGAGATGGTCAGAAGAGGAGGCGCTGCTGTGTCGGGTGGGGGTTCACAGGAGGATGGGGTTGGGGTACGGCAGGAATGCGGAGCAAATGAGGAGCAAACGGAGGAAACGAGAGGAGGCAGGGGGAACTGTGTTTAAGTTCGAATGCAATGCCCAGAACTCGTCGCCTGGCTGTTCTCGTTGGAGTCGCTCCTGCCGAAGGGGAGAAAAACATCGTTCAAGTACCCAAGCAGAAGTAGTAAACCCACGGAATGATGCAAAGAGAGAGCTGAAGAAGGCAGAGGATCGCCAACCCTGTGCCTGAAGAGTCTGTTTTGCAGTACGGCCATTTTGTTACGTGGACGCGTGCGAGTGCGTGCTTGTTTACTTGAAGGAATGTTTTCCTGTTTTTGGCCCTCCCGTAGGAGTGGGGAGAGAAACACACGTCGTGCTTGAGGAAGAATTCGCTGGTGCAATAGGGCGCGTCGTCAGGTTTACCGCCAAATGATTTACCGTACAACGGCCGAAAAAGGACCGTTGAATATTTTTGGGCGATAGTGGTAACGAAAGAATGCGCCGTTTGAAGCGAATTTGGGACTGACTGCAGCGCTCGGGGGGGGGGGGGGAGTGTGACGACGGAGCAAGACCCATTGCCAGTGGTAGCTTCTCCAGGGGTCGCCGCGCCCCCTGACCACAAGACAGTAAAAGCATTAATAACGTACCGCACGAAACGAAAGTCAGTGTTTGCAAGTAGGCCTATTTAATTTCACTTTGGATTTATGAATACCGTATGTACATAAAAGTTATTTGATATGGCTGCAGAAAATGAAATGGTCAGTAATAGCTAAACAAAAGGATCACTGTGAATAAATAATACGCTCGGTCACTCCAGGGTTAACCAACTTATAGTTACCAATTTATAGTGGCCAATTTGTATCCATGTTTGATACGTAAATCGGTACTATAAAGAATGATGCTAATTACCATTATTTGATAATGATTATTAAGTGAATGTTATTAATGAATGCTTTGGCCGAGGTCACCAGATCTTTCAGATCAAAGTAATGTTATTAATTAAGTTATTAATTAGAGTGATTGATAGATTCAGTTTTTTCTTTTATTTAACACAAAATAAATTGACTCGAATGATTTATGAATGCGGCAGAATTGTTGATTGTTTACATTAGAAAATATTGTAATGTGTACACTTGAATTAATGCTTACAATATGACAATTAATAACGCGCGGGAGATTGATAGATTCTGTATATAAAGTTAATTGAGTGACATTAAAAGGCCAATGGGGCCTTGCACGGTGATGTTTACATGATGGTAACGCGTGGATCACCGAGGTTCGAATTCGGAGAGCGCTGAAGGTGGAGGCATCCTGGTGTCCCTGTAACGAAGTTGAGAGGCGATAGACAAGGCATGTCCTCATGCATTGAGTGAAACCTTGCGATGTGACGTCATCTTTTGCTCGCCTGGCATGACGTCATCTTTGTCGAGTTTGATTTGATGAGTTATATCGCATTGTTGATGGCATGTTGCTAAGGTGTTTTGGAATACGTCTCTGTCAAGTCCAGTTGGCCTCTACATATATATATATATATCAGTGGCGACTCCAGCTCTTCAAGACTACTCGGGCTCTTTTTAAGATTATCAATAAAATAAATAAATACATACCTCGGTAAAAAAAATATTTAAATTTTATTTACTTGAACATAAAGTTCAAGCGTCTTGGTTTTAAAGCAAATTCCTTTAATATTCGGTCATGTAATTCCTTTTTGCCCATGGGTGGGCTATACTTCTCAGAATACTTATAATATTAAAAATAAATCAGATTATTTAAGAAAAGCGAACAACCTTACATTGCGGCAAAAATCAAACTGCACCGCCGCCCAAGGCAGTTGAAGGCACACTTATCGAAACGTAAAAAGTTACCATGTATCGCCAGAATTAAAAATTGTGCCTCTACAAGGCCGAAGGATATAAGCCCGAGTTGAAATGTTTTTTCTTTATAAAAAAAATTAATAGGAGGAAAAACGCATTTTATTTAACGAGAATTAGAAGAAGGACTATTATGTAACCGTATGCAAGCAAATAATTATTCATTAAAAGAACTTTAAATATACGATATTACTTATACTTTCTCGGGCGTAATGTCTTGCGCCCGAGTAGTAAAGGATCTTGAAAGATTACACGAAAACTTAATGTGTCAATATAGTTTTTTTTATAGGTAGTAAGGGTATCTAAATGCGCTCAAAATTTGCTTGCGTGACAGAAAAATAGTAACATACTACTAGCCATAAACCATTTTTGCAATTTGCATTTAAAACTTTTTTTTTTAAACTTAAATATATACATACACAATTTTATCTCTCATGCTTCCCCTTGCCCCTTGCCTCTCAGGCTCAGCCCGAGAAGCCCGAGTGCAGGAGTCGCCACTGATATATATATATATATATATATATATATATATCAGTGGCGACTGGTGATCTTTTCATCTAGGCATGCAAACAAATTTAAAAACATAAATCAGGACAAAAACCAATTGCGAGTGCCGTAGGCACGAGCCTAAAGGTGGGTGTACACTGTACACGGTGCTATTTTTCGTTCGAGATGTGATTATGACGAGATCTCGTACGACAATAAACACAGTGTGCTTACTTCTAGCATTCGAGATTCAACTCGCAGATCGAATCGAATAAGTTCGTGCATGTTTATTATTTCTGGAACGAGTTTCGACTCAGTACGAGTTCATATCTGGTCGGCAACACGCGTGCGTCATCAGTGTTGAAAAATCTATTAGAAAATATAACTGTAGATTGTGCATTAGCAACGACCATGAGATTTAACGACGAGCAGCTAAGTAAATTTATTAATTTATATGAAGAATACAAGTGTCTATGGATGTTTGATTATCCTCCTTATAAAAGTAAAATGTTTCGGAATAGTGCGATGAATATAGCTACGCTTGATATTGCCGGATGTAAGAACAAAATAAAAATATACGTTCGCAGTACTGTCAAGAGATGAGATGAAGAAAATTAGTGACTCAAAACGTAGTGGTGCCAGCGCCAAAAGTGTCTATAAATCTACACTAATATGGTTCCGTCAAGTCGATGGGTTTTTAAGGAAATATATACATTGTGTAGATGGTAATTTATATTTGAAACTCCCCTCCTCCTCAAAAAAAACAATTTGGCTTGTTAATTACATACTCAGGATATATATATATATATATATATATATATATGCATATTACAATAGAAGAAAGAATTATTTCAGTTATTGCAAAATGCAGTGATAGATATACAGTAACAAAAAGCAAAACAGTCTATTTAAGTAAATACATCAATCATCATTCCGTAAAAAAAATCATATTTTCCTACACTTTTCATTAACATGTAAAACCTATTTTTGGCACGAAATCATTCGTTCCTGCCAGGGTACGGACCCTTGCCCTACGAAATATGTACGATATTGGTCTCTAATCTGCGTTGCATTCCTTGTCGGATTATTATCGTACCTTGTTGATGTGAAAGGGACTAAGCCTTCGCTAGGTGAATCACTGCGCCACCGACCTGAAATTATGGCTCCGTTATCTGTGTCTTCGTGGTCAGCCAGTCCAGTGATCCAGTAGTTTGTAGCAGTAGCATGGTGGCAAAATGTTAGAGTGCAGAGCAATTGCATAATGTTACATAATGTTGCAAGAGTGCCAACCCCACCCCCTTTGTTGCAAGGCCCCCCTTTGTTGCCAACCCAAAAATGTGGTTGCAAGGGGTACGCAACTTGGAGGCATCCCCCAAACTGAACCCTCCAAAGGGGAGTGCCAACCCTTTGTTGCCAACCCCAAAATGGGGTTGCAAGGGGTATGCAACTTGGAGTTATCCCCCAAGCTGAACCCCCCCAAAGGGGCATACCTAACCTAAGGGGGCCTCTTTGGGGGATGAGGTGGGACGGCCTCACCCCCCCAAAGGGGCAGAGAGAGAGAGAGAGAGGAAAAGGAGAGGACCCAGAGGAAGGGTCTTTGCTTGGAGACCGCCAAGCTCATATGAGTCCTTCAGCCACCGCGCCGCTCTCTTATAGGCCCATAAACAGCCAGTTGGCTTAGAAGGCTGAGTTGCCAGTTTGCGCCATGTATTTAATTATTCCATATATTAATCAGCCAGTGGGCTGAGTTGCCAGATTGCGCTATGTGTTTAATTATTCATATATTAATCAGCCAGTTGGCTTAGAACATGGGTCGGGGAACTTTTTTGGGTATTACCCAAAAATCTATTTGAGTAAAATGAAATTACCCCCAGACTTCAAAGTAAACAAAAACAAGCCAATTGCTCTTAAAATTGTTGCATATGGTGTCTCTCATACCGCACGCATTACCCCCAAACGTTTTAAATTTACCCCATTTGGGGTAATTTACCCCTGTTCGCCGACCACTGGCTTAGAAGGTTGAGTTGCCAGATAGCATTAATTATTTAATTATTCCTTATATTCATCCGTCAGTTGGATTAGAATGTTGAGCTGTCAGCTTCGCTACTTATTTATTAAATTATTCCATATATTCATCCATTAGCTGGCTTAGAAGACCGATTTGACAAATATCAATTAATTAATTATTCTGAAAACCGTTTTAGAAACCAAATGATATAATTATGTACAAGGAATAAATAAAACACCAATACAACGTTCTGTTTATTTTAGCTGAATTAATGGATATACAATGGGACATATATATATATATGGTCAAATATTAGAATGGAAAATATATAATCATACAAAGCATAGTATTATCAAAATATTAGTACAGGAAAAATACATAGTTGTATAAAATATATAATCAAACGTATATACAAAACATAGTACAATCAATATATTAGTACAGGAAAAATATTCATATATATTAAGTATATTGAAAATATACAAAACGTATAATCATATTAGTACAGGAAAAATATATATTGTCTTTACGTTCTACGGTGCAAAACGCTAAATTCGAATATGATAGAGTCTATATCCACATCGCCGTTACTTTGTACGACGTGGTGAAACCGTCCAAGCATCACTTCACCGTTTAACAGATACGGTGACCTATACTCAATATAAATGGCTTTCATATCATTCAATACTATTTTTTCACCCACTTTACACTCGGAGGGCAAGTTATCTTTAAGCACGGCTAGAGCACAATCAAAAGCACGCACAAAAATGTCATCGTTAACCACAACATGAAATACAAGTTTATAATCATGCCTTTCCAATCGGGGACTTTTTCTTAACGTTCCGAACTTTTCAATCGTGAACTCTTCTTCACTCGGCATAGCGGAATTGGAAATATTCTACCAAATCGTAACCCTATCCACAGCTCTTCAGGGTGAAGAGTGTAGGCGAGCTCAGGTCTGTACCTCTCAACCGCTTTGTACCAGAGTTCAGGGTATTTCGAAGAATCTAAACCTTTTAAATATGCATCCAGATCTAGACCGTTCTCCCCCTGTTCATTTATTCAAGAACCGTGTCAAAATAAATTATGTCTGTAACACGCGCATCTAATATAGGCTTCAGCTTACGGAATCCGACGATCTCAAACATTCTGTCGGGGATGAAACGGCTTCGTGTAGGAAAAAGAACATCATTATCAGCTGTGTTCCTCCACATCAGTCGTATATCAATGCATGGTTGTTCGTTATTTACTCTCAATGTACAAACAATGGTATATGAGGAGGCGTCACTAATCATCTCTCTTCTTGTACCTACGTCAGCTGGTATTTTATAACGGTCTGCAGCCCACCTCTCAACTACCACAAAGATTTTATGCATCTCCTCATGACTTAAATAAATAACGTTACGTTTGCTTGCATGCCTGCAGATCGTTTCAAGCACACAGTTAATGGTGCCGGTTTCTCGCCAGAACACGCGCAATGACTTCGTCACGGAGACGTCGTACGATGCGTTGAGAATGCTTCTCAAAGGGAGTTCCATCGTATTCGCACGTTCACACGGTTCGACATGACTATGGCACGTCCACTCGATGTAAGCTCTGAGATGACTATGAGCCACAGGAGGCAGGCCGGCAGGATCGGCTCAACGGGCGGGATGAATCACCCTGATGAAACGTGAATGGGTTTGTTCGAACTCGTATGCTCCGTGAGGTACACGGTTGGGCGCCACGGGAGGAGTGAGTCACACCATAATCTAATGAAACGTGTACGGCGCTGACCCAACATAAATCGTTGTATCCCATTATATTGGGCAGATATCTTAAGAAATTTTCCGATACAAGAATTAATTTCAATTTTAATGTTTTAGCACTGCCACTTCCCCGAATACGCACCAAACATTTTTCTTCAGGGTAATTTTCACGAAATAAACACATTTTTTTAAATGTTTTAGCTCTCCTAAACATCTTCACAAACCGGGGCGCTATTAGAGAGAAACATATGTTCATATTTATCCTTTTTGTTTAACAGGCGGTACTCATCTCTAAAATCTGTTAAAAACTCACGCAACCCATTAGCCACAACCTCACTACAAACCTCATCATGATATATATTAATGTAGTGGTAAAAATACTTAAGATTATCCATGATGACAAGATTTACATTTTCAGCGTAGGGTACGAGTAATCGGCATGGTGTAACATGATATAATACCGCTTATCACAACACTCATCCACAAGACTCACTACCCATAACTGTTGTTTATCTTCTGAGCGTGTTGCTTCTTCTACCGCGGTATATGTGAGCCTTTATAAAGCTTAGTTCTATAACATACTTCAGTACATCGTCTGTACTGCGAAATCCTACAACCCCTCGCCAGAATATCCGTAGAGTATTTGAATAGCCTGACCCTTCGCACGATTCAATGCAGCCTTAAAAGAGGCAAAGGAGGCGGGAATAGGGAGTTTTTCAGTATCCACTACATCTACGCACTTAGCAGAATACCACTTCATAAATGTTGAACACGCGATATTAAAGGTAGCCATTACTATTTTCTTCTATGCGAGAGAATACACGTCTGAGCTCAAGGGTATACAGAGGTCAACTGAGTACGGAGGGTAAGCCTGCTCAGGTTGCGGCATGATTCACGTCGCCGGTCTTACAGTGGGCGGGCTTAACTTTTTACTGTACACACGCACACACGCAAAGTAAAACGCTAGTTGAAACATGATTTATTTAATAAACGAAATAATCAGATGTATGTATATTTACAAATACGTGTAATAATTAAGTTAGCAATAGACATATCAAAGATTATGGTATCCAAAGGGCACGGTGTCATAGGTACCAGGCACCTGGTAGCGTTTCCTATAGGTGTTACGGCACACCTTTGTGCCCCTAAGTTCCTTCACGCCCCCCAGCTTCTGCGCCCGAAAATTGTGGGTGCCTACAGTCAGTTGGGGCGGACGGCCACCCTCATCATCTTCCAAGCACACTAACTCCTTCAGCGAATCAAAGTTGACGACCCGCCGATTCGCTTGGTTAAGCGTGATACCCTTAGCCTTCACGATATACTTCGTTTCATCCCTATCCTCACCCGTACCCCATAGGTTTTTGGCCCTGTTGACACAAACGAGTCGGCGTATGCGTTGTCCCCATACTCATCCTTGATCTCGTCAGTTAGCTCACCGAGGAACTCCCCAATAGCAGGCATGTATTCACCCCTCCTCGCTGTGAATATCACGCTATCTGTATCGGCATACAAAACCCGCCGCCCAAGAGAATGCAATAGGCCCCAAAGTTTGATGCGCGCGTAGGCTGCTGTGAAGATGGCTACAGGAATGTTTGTAACCCGTGAGGTATCTGTGGCCAATTCAGTATTGTTGTACTTTATTATGTAAGTATTACCTACATTCACAATCTCCATGATCTCTTTATCGGGTGCGTTAGTGTAATCCCAGACTTCACTATAACTTTGCGCCAACTGAACGTTCCCTTTACTGTATTCTGCGCAAATTTTCCGCAAAGGCTGTTTAGGCACAATTTTGAACTAAAGTGCTTGCCAGGATTCTTTACAATTTGGGTACGATCAAGTTGTATATCTTCGTGGTCACGGTAACGCTGAATATAAGACGTTTTTTCATCTTCGGTTTCAACCCCTTGCGGATATCCTGACGCCTCAACTTTGTCCTTCAAAAGCGCGTTTATATATGGTGTGAAAAGGTTGGGTAACTTTTGAAACCTCCACACCTCATGTATCTTCATTATTCTATACCCATGGCGAACGGCTAGGGCCAGCTCAGGGCTTGTGTATACACCTCTGATCTTACGCTGGTGAGGTGTATGGCCACAATCACCATTGTTCTCTTCCGCACACTTCACGCACAGAAGAAACATGGGTTTGTGATATATAACGACGGGTAAGATCGGCATCCATAAATCGCGAGGGGGAAGAACGTCTACGAAAGAAAGGCCGAAATAGTACCCGTTCAAATTTCTTAAAAAATCGTTGATGGAGGGTAGGTTAGGACCCACTATTTTTTCGGGCGCACCTACGGGGTACGGATTGTTCTTCATCACGTAGGGGTATAAAAAACAGAAATCGTAGTAATGGAGCTTCACGCCTCCGTAGGTGGAAAGTATAGCTTGAAGGGATTTGGTTGCCCACCGAACAAGCTATCGCCGCATTTGAGAGGATCCAACACCATTGATCGCTTGATCGTGTTTATTTCTTCACGGTACGCCCCGTCTGTCTCCATCCGTGCATCATATCATGCTCCCACAAGACTTTGTGAGTGAACTGGGACCTATAAGTTGATCGCGGGTGCGCGTCCACGCAAGACAGTCGGCAGGAGATCTACCGTGGATATCTCCCACGATTCCACACTCAGGACGGGGGCATCCATGCCACCAGCAACCGTTAAAGGAGTACACAGTCTTCTCGCCAGTGACACGGTTTTCACTTAGACCATCAACCCAAAAAACACGGCCATTAACCTTAATGGGTACTTCACCCGTGTTGCGGGCATGCTTTATGTATACACCTGTCTGCTGTTGTAGGTGTATGAGCCAGTAAATAGCCTTGTGCCCATAACTGCGGGGTTGTTTCTGTGGATAATGGCTAAGGTGCTTTAGGCATGAAGTTATTCTTGAACACCGTAAAACATAATGAGCGATGGTGGTTGCGACTTGCAGCGGATCGCATTTGAAACGACATATGTACATCCTTCTAAAGGCCTGGAAACATACTCTAAGCACGCGTACATCATTCACGCAATAACGCTCACATTCATCAGCTATATTAAAACTGTTGTAGTATCGATCAATATCTTCACGTTCATCTGTACTCATACAATCATAGTTAAAATAATGTTTGGGTGGAGGTAGACCTACGTAATTTAAAGTTTCACTAGTGAGGAATGTGTAAGGGAAGTATCCTTTTGAAACCTCAGCTGCTACGCCCATCACCTTGGGTAGCTTTGCTAATTTACAAGGTGTGAATAATAAAGTGTCTTTAAATTGTACATTACCTCTTATTTGCATCTGTATTAATTTTTGTTGCCTCTTTTCAATGGATCACCTGTAAATATCTCAGAGGACTCGTGCTCAAGCAGCTCCTTATAAAGGAACTGTGTGTCAAATTTTGCCCCGTTATGGGCGAGAATATACAGTCATTTTTTTTAACTTGTCCGCTAACTTGACAATATAGGACACAAATAGTTTTACAGGGCTATCGTGGACATTCGTTTTAAAAACGTTTGTCCGTTTACCACATTTGTGACACTCATCACACTCGATCTCCATACACTCATCACAGATAGTCTGGCTCACAAGTAAATGTGGAATAACCTCTTTGGTTTCAGCGTTCGTGTATGTTTCTATATCGTAGTACACAGTTATACAAGGGTTGTTTTTAGGCTTGCGTCTTTCATATAACATACATGCTTTACACCATCCGCCTTATATTTCTCATGGCATGTAGAGCAGTGAATTTCGTCACATTTGTGCTTGAACTCCCTTACCATCATGTGAAACATACCACATTCACAGATTCTCATTTTCCTGCACGTGCCAATTGATTTATGGAACTCAAAACAGTTATTATTGAAAAATGTGCGTCTACACACATTACAATCCCTCTTCTCAGCTTCAACTACACGGCTTTCACATTTGGGCTTTTACACTGCTCACATACCATGTGACATTCTTTACAATGTTTCACTATATCATCCGCAAACTCGAGACACCCTTACACAAATCATGATGTCGTCCATATTTTCGACTTTTGTCATAACTCGCGTAAAGGCACCTTATATTACGGATGGGGAGATATGTTGTACCTGACAGTCCTAAAATAAGTAGGGGTCTTGTACGATCTCTCACACAGCTTTTAAAAACATACACAGTTCTACGACGATCATCCAGTCCAAATACAACTATACGAGCATTCATTTCCTGTTCTACCCTTCTCAGCTCTTCAGGACCCATATTACAGTCAAACTCAAGTTCACAGTCTACAGCTAGTTTACGGGCACGCTCCACGACCGTAGGCAGCCAAATTTTTGGCCTGTATTTAGTACAGTAAACATACGTGCTAAGACTACTGCTATAAAGCCGCAACCACGATCGACGTTTATATGCCGTCTATAAATAGCCTGAGAATTGAAGTTAAGAGTATAAGGTGTGGCACTATGACCCGCAACACGGAATACACGGTCAATATTTACCGTGAAGTTGTCCATATTGAAGGCTATACTACTTTGGGAGGCCTGCATTATACGACCTAATATATACTCTACATCTTCAGCAGCCAAACGCCTGAATGGTACTACTACCCAAAAATCATCTACATCACCATCATCTGACCCGAATCCGAAGGACAGCCTCGTCCTGACTTCACGCTCGTCGCGGTTCTGAAGGGCAAACTCTACAATACGCTCTACTCGCGCGTAGTCCGTGTTCAATACCGTTGCTATACATGGATCTAGGATCAACCCTGACTATATACCGATTTCTAGTCAAGGCTGGGTTGGGGTTGCGGTGCGCACCAACTCGAATGTTATACCATCCTCAACAGAACGGGGAGCTGCTGTGGAGGATGAATAAGGGGTATATTTGGGGAAGACGTGTGTGGGGTTGGTTGCGTAAGACGTTGAGGGTTGGGCTCTATTACTGCAGATCAACAGAACGGGTAGCTGCTGTGGAGGATGAATAAGGGAGGATATTGGCGAAAGGCTCTACTGTGGGGCTTGTTGCGTAAGACGTTGAGGGTTGGGGTTCTATTACTGGTGTTCTCACAACCCTGGAACGCTTTATACCTGACGTGGAGGATTCGTCATCACACCTCCGCTTTGAACGTGCAACCGATGTCGCTGGTGAGGGCTCATCGGCGGGGGTGGGTAATGTAGATGCACGGTCAAAGGGTTCATCCGTGATATCGATGATGGGGGTGTACATCGTCGTCATTCACGGTTCTGTGGAAGAAGAAAACAAAATATAAGGAGCAGCACTCGTTATTTGTAATATTTTGTAAATGACGCACTTAGGGATGTGACGTGTTAGAAATGTAATCTGTAGAAAAATTCAGGTTCACGAGCCCATCCATATGTATTATATCTGGACCTACAGGATGTGGTAAAAAGGTGTTTATGCTTAAAATCATTAAAGAAAAGGGGGAAATGTTCTCAAAATTTATGCATAAAGTTATATTGTGCTATTCGTCATACCAGTTAGTGTTCAACGAGTGCCAAGATGATGTTTTGTTCCACAAAGGGGTCTATGACGTTATTCGCTAAAGGGAAATGAGCATACTGTCATCGTAATTGACGACCTTATGTTGGAGATGGATAAAACGTTTGCCGAGACATTTACAGTGTTCTCCCACCACCTTAACATAAGCGTGTTCTTCATCAGTCAGAATCTACTTTTCAAAAATAGATACATGCGCGATGTGTCGCTAAATACACAATATCTAGTCTTATTCGCGCAACGTAGAGATGTGTCACAAATTGGGGTATTAGCCAATCAAATGTTCCCGAATCAGCGTAAGGAGTTTTTGGAGGTTTATAAAGAGGCCACAAACCAACGTTATGGATATTTGCTTTGTGACCTTCACCCGCGAAACACGTTTAGGGTGCTTCTAAGAATGAATATATTTCCAAGCGAATCTGAAACCGTGTATATTCCAGAATGACCAATAGGCTAAAGAAATCCCGCGAATTAATAAAAATCTATCAACGATTGGCTCGGGAATTGCAGCAGATGTTTGTTAAAAATATCGACTCTGACTTTTTAAAATGCATCTGTGAAATCTGTCTTAATGTTATAAAATGTAATGTACCAATGAAACCCTCTCAGAAGACTCGCTTACGTCGTTACAAGAACATAATACGGACGCTCGCTCATAAAAGCCAGACTGTGGGCAAGAAAAAGGGCATTATTGTACAAAGAGGAGGATCGTTCTTCCCCATCTTATTTCCAGTTTTGGGTCCTTTACTGACTAGATTAATATAATGAAGGTGGTTGTGATTCCGCACGAGGTGTATGCTTCATTACGAAGTTCAAAGACTCCAGATGCGGTTCTAGAACCCCGTAAAAGTAGACTTAAAAGAATGGAAAGTGAGTTGCTAGCCCTATTAAACAGTGAAAAGGCACCTGATGAGAAAAGGATCTTGTACCAAGAGGCTTTGCAGAAATTTCTTCAAGAGTACGAAGATTATAAGCATCCTCCAGAGCTCCTCGTGAGGCACAGCTCGAGTAGCGCTGAGCATAGCGACACAGGACCTGGGCAACCAAAGAGCAACGGAACACAGCACATCGAACATGTGCTAAAAAACAGCCTCCCCCAGACATTGAGGAATAAAGGGCTAAGTCTTTATAGTCTATTGAGTGAGGACCCCATCATACAGTCCATCTAGGACGTTTTGGCGCCGACATTTTGGCGCTGGACGTTTTGACGCCGCCGTTTGGGCGCCACCGTTTGGGCGCGGTGCCGGTTTGGCGCCGCCGTTAATTAGTATTAAGTAGTAATACTTGGTTATTAACCTGAAGTGCTGTCTGTCTTTTCAGATAAGTTGTGTTGTTGCCCTTAATAGCATAAATGTCTGAAAATACAGTGTGTCCGTAAAATCATGGTGGGATTTTAAATAGCTATATTATTGCAACGAAACATGATAATGAGATGAAAAAAAGGCAAATTGAAGAACAACTCTAAAAGAATAACTTTATTTCACGTAGTTCGATATGGGCTCCTCTGGTAGCCCTGCAGACATCTAGGCGGTGATTCAATTCCAGCCATACACGCCCAAGAACATCAGGAGTGACGGATGCGATAGCTTCCGTGATTCGCTCGTGCAAGTGATGAATATCCCTAATGGGTACACTGTACACGCTTTGCTTGACGTAACCCCACAAATAAAAGTCCAAAGGTGTCAGGTCCGGAGAGCGTGGAAGCCATGGCTTCCATCCTCCTCTTCCTATCCATCTCTGTGGAAATTTTTCATTAAGGAATTCTCGAACAACGTTGGCATAGTGCGGAGGAGCACCATCTTGCTGAAAGATGACATTATTGTCAATAAATTGGGGTACTGCAAAATGTTCCAATATAGCGAGGTAGTTGTGTGACGTCACAGTGGGTTCCGCGAAGAAAAATGGGCCAATCATTCGATCTCGTGCTAGAGCACACCACACATTAACTTTCGGGGTATTACGCTCATGTTCAACATAGGCATGTGGACAGCCTAGACTAACTACGAGATAAAGGTTAAGCTTAGCCTAGACTAACTACAAGATACAACTTTGAGAGTTGTTCTTAAATTTGGCATTGTTTCATCTCATTATCATGTTTCGTTGCAATAATATAGCTATTTAAAATCCCACCATGACTTTACGGACACACATCACCGCCTAGATGTCTGCAGGGCTACCAGAGGAGCCCATATCGAACTACGTTAAATAAAGTTATTCTTTTAGAGTTGTTCTTCAATTTGCCTTTTTTTCATCTCATTATAATGTTTCGTTGAAATAATATAGCTATTTAAAGTCCCACCATGACTTTACGGACACACTGTATATCAAGTAAGAAAGGGAAACAGAAGTTTTCACATAATGGATATTTGTATGTGTTTGATAAATGTAGCAAGCGCGACCCTTCATTACTTTTTTGGCGGTGCGAGCAAAAGAGTCAGTGTATTATAAGGTGTATATATAATATGGGTACTTTTCCGTTATCTGCCCCATTGACGATTGGTTAGGTTCAGTCATGATATTTTCGTTAAAACTAACAAAAATATCACAACTTAACCTAACCAATCGTCACTGCCCGGTTAGGTCAACTGTACGCCCTTGACGATTGGTTAGGTTAAGTCGTGATATTTTCGTTAGTTTTAAAAAAAATATCACGACTTAACCTAACCAATCGTCAAACGGCGCCCAAACGGTGGCGCCCAAACGGCGGCGCCAAAACGTCGGCGCCAGAACGTCGGCGCCAAAACGCCCCATTCCGCCATACAGTGGACCGATGCGGGCGAGGTCATTGTTGAAGGAACAAGGGTACAAGGCTCCAATATCGTTGATATTGTTCATGATCTGGTGAGAAAGTGGGATAGGCCCTCACCAACAGGATGGAGGCATATTAAAGCAAGACTACAACAAATAAATGTCCCCAAAACATTGATAGGTAATCTGAATAGGTTAAAAGACTTGGAACATGCACCGCACGTGTCACAACTGAGTACACCTTCGCTCCCAGCAGCTGCAGTGTCTCTGAAGAAGAGAAAGAAGAGAACAGGTGGCCAACCTATCCACGTGCCTCTAAAATACGCACTAAAGTAAGCACTATTATGACATTTCTAATCCCGCATCCTATGGTGGCGTTAATAGATTGTACAGAGGTGTTTATGGTGTAAGGAAAAAAGATGTTCAGATATTTTTGCGGGGACAGGATGCTTATACACTTCATAAACCGGTGAGAAAAAGGTTTAAAACATCCAAGACAACAGCCGCCTCAACTGACTCTATTTGGTAGGCAGATTTAACAGACATGCAAAGATATTCAATGTATAACGATGGCTACCGTTACATCCTATTCATAATAGATGTATTCTCTAGATACCTTTGGTTAATTCCCCTGAAAAATAAATCGCCTGAAACAGTTTCTAAAGCGGCCAAAACGCTGATGTTGAAAGAAAACAGGATTCCTGGCTATTTTTGCACGGATATGGGAAAAGAATTTATAGGACACGCTTTACAGAACATGCTGTCAGAGTTTAATATCAGCTATTACACTTCCAATTCTATACATAAGGCTTCTTTAGCTGAAAGAGTTCAACGTACCATAAAGGAACGCATGCACCGATATTTTACACATAAAAACACATACAGATATATAAACGTTCGCGGTTCATTGGCTTCATCCTACAACCGTTCACACCATCGTACGATCGGTACAACGCCTAACGATGTTTTAGAAAAAGGCAAGCGCCCGAGAAGAGATGGAGTGCCGCCACCACCACCACATTGCGCGTTTCAAAATCAATGACTATGTAAGGCTGTCCGTTCGGGAAATAAATTCGCGAAGGGTTTTGAGCAAGGCTGGACACGCGAGATTTTTAAAGTTAGGGCTATGAGATCTAAGGGCAATATAATGATGTATTACGTTTAAGATTTGAATGGAGAAGAAATCTTGGGAGGCTTTTACCGCGAGGAATTGCAGAAAGTGGCATTTAATTTAGGAAAAAATGTGTTCAAAATTGACAAAATTTTAGGAAGCAAAGGTACAGGAAAGAGAAAAATGTACCTGGTGAAGTGGCTAGGTTACCCAGAAAGCTTTAATACTTATATAAAAGCTGATGCAGTAATGAAGCTTAATTAGTATGCAGCATGACTCCTAACCATTTCTACGTCACACTCCCTTCCTCCTCGTTCCTGTCTGTACACCCTAACAACACACTAGCCAACTTTGCAACAGAGCTCCATGGACCCATTGAGTTGGGCCGTGGTTCGTATGAGGTGGGGATATGTGAAATTCAGCTGGACAACCTCTTTTTAAATATTGATTATAAAGATACCGTTTTTACGGTTCTTAGAGATTGTAATGAGTGTGCAAGAGCCGGGTTAACTCGGGATGAAACTATACGTATCGCCCGGACTAAGGTTGCACAGTTTTTCAGTACAGAAGTAACACTAGGACCTGGTCGTTATGGTTCGGCTGAGGATGTTGTGAGAGACTTAAACGTGAGTTTAAAAAACTCAAGTCTTACGAATGATTTATTATACGAAATCGTAAACAAAGGAAACCCTGCACATACTCTAATCCTAAAATCAAAGGTTAACCGAAATCTTAAAGACGGGAGAGTGTTCAAAATTATAACCGAGGGGCGATATCGAGCAGCCTTCCAAAGAGACACCTTTCACGAGGCACCGCATGACTTGTCCACCTTAGTGTATAAATTGAAGATGAAGAAATTGGATGTAAGCTGTCAGCCTCCAGACATGTGCTATATTTACAGCAATATAGCGGAACACCAGTTTGTTGGGGATACCCAGGCACATCTGCTACGCATAGCTCACATCCCCAACCATAGAGGAAGGAGTTTGAGTATTACATATGACATACCCCATTATGTGAATGTCGCAACTAACCTAATAACCAATATCTCAGTATATATAGGAATGAGTGAGGGTAAAAATTTCCCATTCGGTGACGGGAGCTTAACAGTGAAGCTGCATTTTCGACGCACTGAGTTATAATGGACAGAAAGCCTTTCACAGTATACCTAGGGGTGAGATACCAGCGTGGTAGTGGATTTGGGTCCATTTTTTCATCCAAACTATGCACCGCTGTCCCACTGTTGAAGAGGGGGGCCAGGTACCTAGGGAGGAAGGCGTTACAAACAGGTTTTAACGTGGCAGAGTACATATTGGCTGGCACTAAGTCTAAAGAAGCTCTAAAAAAACATTTAAAACGTACACGGGATGAAATCATCAAAGATGCGACGAGAAAAATGCGTGGTGGCGAAAAGAAGAGATCTGTCAGGAATAAGGGGTTACCAACACGTGGTGGAAAGAAGAGAGCTGCTAGGAAGAAGGGGTTACCATCACGTGGCGTTAAACGCAAAAGGAAACCAAAAAAGTGCTCAAAGCGTATGAAACCTATGGCTGATCACTTTTTTAACTGATATAAGCTGAGGACGTTACTCTCACGAATCAGAGATTGACTAATACTCGTCGAGGGAAGGTTGCACTATTTCTGACTCGTCATGGAACGTTTTATTCATCCATGTAGTTCACAGTGCTGTAAATCGGAACTGTCCCTCTTTGATATACCACCTACTCAGGTCTCTATTGAACATAATGACTTTATTACAGTTAACACGTTAAACACAATTAGTTCACCCAGTGCCCCTATGGAATTCGTGATACCCAGCTCGGGCCCTTACTTTTTTGACCCGAGTTGCATGCACATGTATGCTAAACTACGCATTGCCCATTCTGACGGATCCGACTACGATGATAGTTACGCTGCCTACCCTGAAAACAACTTTCTGCACTCCATATTCAGTCAGTGTGATGTATATTTAAATCAGACTACCATCTCGGCAGGCACGGGGTACTACCACCTACAAGCCTATCTGGAAAATGTCCTCAACTTTTCAAAAGAAGTGAAGGACACCTTTTTATCCGCCGAGGGGTATTACCACACTAAAGACGAGAGCAGTATAAAGGATAAATTTAAAAATTCTAAAAAAAAGATATACGAGTGTTTTGGACGCCTGCATACAGACTTTACTTTCCAGGGGAAGTTGATTATGAACCGGGTAGATATGAAATTGAAGCTTACCCGCACGAGCCCTGATATCTGCATAAATCTGGGGGTTGACCAAGAAGAAGGCGCGAAACCCGTTGTGATACACATCATGGAAACGTATTTATGTATACGCCGTGTGAAGTTAAGTTCCCCGAAGCAAATAGAAATTGAGAAAGATTTGGTACATGCCACAGTAAAATATCTAATTAACAGGGTACAGATCAAGCTGTACACGATTCCCGCAGGGCTGGCATCGAAGCAGCTAGAAAACATTGCTCTTGGAGTCCTACCTAAAAGGATTTTAATTGGAATGCAAGACCACGCCTCGACGAATGGAAATTATAAAAAGAGTGCCTTAAAATTCGAGAATTTCGGCCTTGAAAATATTACTCTATACGTAAATGGCATCGCCCTGGGTGGGGTAATGGATATGGATTACTCAACAGATGCGGTGTTCCCGCTCTGCGCGAGAGCTTATAGTACTTTGGCTCAAAATACAGGTGCGTGTGATAAACTTGGTTTCGGCATAACAGAAAGAATTTGTTGAAGAATTTAACATCTACTCATTTGACATTACGCCTGACTTAACTGCTGGCGTAAATACGCATTTAAACCCCCAACAGATCGGTACCATCGCAGTGAGGCTGGAGTTTGCCAAACCTACAGACGCGCCTATTAGTGTACTAGTATACCTCGAGTCGCAAGCCCTAATATAAGTAGATAGATTTAGGAACGTCACCACAGATTTTTAAAATGGACGCAAATACATTCCACAGAGTGATGAAAAGTGACTGTTTCGCGCTCTTAAAATTTATCGGAGTGTTCACGAAGACTGAAATATTGAAGCTGACTAGTTCGAGAAACTGGTACGAGGATATCGTTAACACCGACATTGTGGGGGGTGAGGGGATTCATTGGTTTGCAATCTATTTTAAAACTAAGGAAAGAATGTACTATTTCGATTCACTCGGATTTCTACTATGGAATGACTCGGCAGTTGTGAAGTTCATAGCGCAACTAGATGTGCCAGAGATTATTTGGAATCCATATCGTTTCCATGGACATTATACTGAAACATGTGGAATGTATTGTATTTTGTTTCTCATGCATATGTCACGTGGGAAGTGATTTATGAATTTTTAAAAATTATTCGATTTATGCGACACAAATATGAATGATAAATATGTATGCAGTCAGATAAAAAAAAGGTTCCCATATATTAGTACCCCCTGTAATGTGAAAAGGTATATTGTGTAAACCTATATATACATTTGTATCCATTAAGAATTGGGCACTGACCCTTTTTGTACATGATTTCTACTATTTAATAAAAGAAAATATATTACGTTTTGTTCTTATCCTAAAAAAATACTTACATAATCTCCTCGATGACCTCGCATTCGCTTGACCGTGCCAGTACCACGACTTCTGGATCGCTGGGTTGGCTAGGCGTGGTGGCTACCACTTCATTTGTCACCCTTTCGTTAAAAGTGGCTATAATATGTTCTAGCTAGGATTCGGTCTTATAAGGTTAAATAAATGTCATGAAATTGGATGCAGTTAAATCGTCCACTATATATATTATATATATATATATATATATATATATATATATCCTAGCCTAACCTGACCTACCCAATCTTATTGTTCACAATTCCAAAAACATATATATAATCTACAAACACTTACATCAGCTCCTCTGCAAACTCGCGCTCGCTTGACCGACTGTGATTCAATACTGCAACTTCTGTATCGCTGGGTAGGCTGTTCGGAGAGCAGCGATAGCATTTATTCCCCTTTCATCAAAAGTGGCTACAATGCGATCAAGTTCCGTCTCGGTCCTATAAGGTTAAGTAAAAATAAAGAGATACAATAAGAGAAAATACAACTTATTTTAAAAGCAAATAATTCTTCAAAGTTTTGATAATTTTAAAATCCTATCTGTAGAACTTTTTATAAATTGACAATAAATAAAAACCTATTGTTTTTCACCCAAAATACACAGAGAGGAACATACATATATATATATATATATATATATATGAATGGAGACCGTCCTCTGGTTAGATAGCACTTCACTTCGCTTTATTATGGCCAGACAATATTTTAAAAATGTTTTTCAAAACCCATTTATTGCAATTTGGTAACTTAAAATCCTACTGCGGTGGTGCATTATCGAGAAAAATTAAACCACCATATATATATATATATATATATATATATATATATATGAGGGGAGACAATGGATAAGCACAATGGATTAATTTTTACATTGAAGAAAAATTCTGAACAAAAGGAAATTAGATTCCCAATTATAAACGAGAAAAATTCATCTTTAATTATCGAGAAAAATATTATTAAAGCTACAACATATATATATATATATATATATATATATATATATATATATATATATATATATATATATATATACACTGGTATAATCGCGATGGAAATAGACAATAATTAATATTTTCAAAACGCGTTTATTGCAATTTGGTAATTTCCTACTACGGTGCTCAATTATCGTGAAAATATTCTTGAAGCTTCACCATATATATATATATATATATATACAGTGCCCGCGAAAAGTATCCGATCACTCAAGAAAATACAATATTTTCCCTTGATATTCAGAGACACGTAATTCACTTTCTATTTGTTCTAGCGACATCTGGTAACTTTGAGGTTGCTCGCTGATATGAGAGCTATCCAACGCATTCTCAAATTAGTGTTCTGGTAGCCTTCGTTGCGGGTGGCTGTGTCTCAAATTTGTCAGATTTCACTGTTTGTGTAAATTTCTTGATTTTTTTTTTTTTTTACAGAAAGTGGTGTAAATAAAATTTATATATAATGTGTGCTAAAAAACAACTTAAGAGTGATTGTCGAGGTGCTATTGTTGCTTTGCATGCATGTGGGAAATCACAGAGACCGATAGCTAAGGAATTAAACATATCCCAAAGTACCGTTAATTTATGGGTTTCACGGGCTAAGAACAATGGTGGCCTAACCACGCCAGTCCCTAAAAAACGATCTGGCAGACCGAGAAAAACAAATTCGCGAACAGACAAACTTATGAAACGTTTAGTATTGAAAAACCCAACAATAACTGCTAAAGAAATAAAATTTAATATGAATAATTTGTTATCTGGTGTTTCTGAACGAACTATCCAGGAGCGGCTCCAAAAAGAACTCGGATTACCATCTCGCCATGCTGCTAAGAAACCGTTCATTAATGAAAAAATGCGTAAAAAACGTGTCGCATTTTGTAAAAAATACATTCATTGGACTGTTGATGACTGGAAGAAGGTTTTATTTAGCGATGAGTCGACATTTTTGACATTCAGAAGTTGTCCAAAAAAGGTTCGCCGGCCTATTGGCTCAAATAGGATGGACCCTAAATACACCCTAAAGACAATGAAACACCCTCCAAGTGTGATGGTTTGGGGTTGTTTCGGTTACTATGGGCGTGGAAACTTATATTTTCTTCCGAAGAACACAACTATGAATGGTGCACGGTATTTAGCAATGCTACAGGATAAACTTCCAATGGCAATGGCAATCCAAAGGACAAAAACATACATGCATGATGGTGCACCATGTCACAGGGCCAAAATAGTGACAAAATGGATTACTGACAATAAATTTGATATTTTGGATTGGCCTGGTAATAGTCCAGATCTCAATCCGATAGAAAATCTGTGGCTAATAATAAAAAACAAGGTTGAATGCCACGACACTGGCTCAGTCGAAAAATTACAAGAGGCCATCAAAAAGGTATGGTGCAAGGAAATATCAGTGGAAGTTTGTCAAAACTTGATTAAATCCATGCCAAAACGTCTAGAACAAGTCATCCAAACCAAAGGACAGATGACAAAATACTAATATAAGGTTAGTATACATTTAAACATTGTTTTTTATGTAAAAAATACAAATTTCAAGGGTGATCGGATACTTTTCGCGGGCACTGTATATATGAATAAAACCACGAAGGAAAGGAAACACAGAATGGTGCTCAAGCGCTTTCGTCTAATGACATCCTCAGGAACACTGAAGTACATAAAGAGTTACAGCCTATATAGGTTACAGAAAAAAAAATATATATATACAATAAACGGAGAAACAAAAAGGATTGTGGGAGGGGCACACAAATTTATAAGGAAAAACTATCGATTTTTAGCACAAGATTAAATGAATTGTTTCCAACCAATGTTATAGATAAAAAAAAATATACAAATTTATACTGGAAATCTGCCCGGGTTTTAGCGCTCCGCTCTTTTTGTATATAAAAATTGAAAAATTATCGATTTTTAGCACAAGATTAAATGAATTGTTTCCAACCAATGTTATAGACAAAAAAAAAAATATACAAATTTATACTGGAAATCTGCCCGGGTTTTAGCACTCTGCCCTTTTTGTATATAAAAATTGAAAAATAAAAGTTATTAGGGTGGCATACAAGTTTACCAAAGATTTAGCGTTCTACCTTTCTTATCTAAATCTGTTCTGAAGGAATTCAAAACAACAGGATCGAGTTGAAAAAGACCTTTGCTTATGTTGAAGTTATGTGTAAGTTGGATAATGGCAGACTCAATAATATTTCTATTAACAATGTTGCTAGAGTGAAATAAAACTGAAGCATTATTCCAATCAATACAGTGGGATAACTCTGACAAATGGACAAAAAGGGCACTGGACAACTATCCTGTTCTAACGGAATAGTGATGCTGTTTTATACGTGTGTGCAAATCCTTTCTCGTCTGACCTATGTAAAAGGAATCACATTGTTTACAACCAATTTTATAGATAATGCCTTAATTATTGATAGGGCTATTTTTTACTATGATAATTTTCACAATATTTTTATATGAAAATACTACATTAATATCCAAAAGTTTAAGTACATTACCAATGCCTAAAAAGCCCGGGGAAGATGGAAGCACTAAAATATTTTTTGACAAAGTACGAGTGTTATTATTGACGCGATAGAAAGTTCGTTTTGCCTTGTTGAGACAAGATTCCATAAACGCAGATGGATAACACAGATCACTTCCAATACCGTTGATTTTTTCTAATTCGGCATCGATGTATTCCGGACAGGCGACCCTAAGGGCGCGGAGAAACATTGAAGAAAAATGGCCTTCTTAGTGGGGGTGTCATGTCCCGAGTAAAAGTGTACGTAGGCCAAATTGTTTTTTTTTCCGATAGATACTAAACTTAAAACCTGGGCTTTCCCTATGTACACGCACATCCAAAAATGGACAGTTGTCCAGTGCCCTTTTTGTCCATTTGTCAGAGTTATCCCACTGTATTGATTGGAATAATGCTTCAGTTTTATTTCACTCTAGCAACATTGTTAATAGAAATATTCTTGAGTCTGCCATTATCCAACTTACAAATAACTTCAACAAAAGCAAAGGTCTTTTTCAACTCGATCCTGTTGTTTTGAATTCCTTCAGAACAGATTTGGATAAGAAAGGTAGAACGCTAAATCTTTGGTAAACTTGTATGCCACCCTAATAACTTTTATTTTTCAATTTTTATATACAAAAAGGGCAGAGTGCTAAAACCCGGGCAGATTTCCAGTATAAATTTGTATATTTTTTTTTTTTGTCTATAACATTGGTTGGAAACAATTCAATTAATCTTGTGCTAAAAATCGATAATTTTTCAATTTTTATATACAAAAAGAGCGGAGTGCTAAAACACGGGCAGATTTCCAGTATAAATTTGTATATTTTTTTATCTATAACATTGGTTGGAAACAATTCATTTAATCTTGTGCTAAAAATCGATAGTTTTTCCTTATAAATTTGTGTGCCCCTCCCACAATCCTTTTTGTTTCTCCGTTTATTGTATATATATATATTTTTTTTTTCTGTAACCTATATATAGGCTGTAACTCTTTATGTACTTCAGTGTTCCTGAGGATGTCATTAGACGAAAGCGCTTGAGCACCATTCTGTGTTTCCTTTCCTTCCTGGTTTTATTCATCATAAATATTTTTCACGTGTTACTTTCGTGAAATAATTTTCATAGATATATATATATATATATATATATATATATATATATATATATATATATATAAGTGAGGGAACAGACAATAGATAAAAACCTACGATAAGTTAAACATAATATGATTTTCTGAATTGGATAGAGAAACAAGATGCGTAACGTGAAACAATACAAAATAATTTTCAAAACGCTATTATTGCAGTTTGGTAATTTCCTACAACAGTGCTCAATTATCGTGAAAATATTCTTAAAGCTTCACCATATATTTATATATATATATATATTGATATATATATATATATATAAATAAGGGAAAAGACAGTAAATAAAAACCTATGATAAGTTAAACATAATATGATTTTCTGAATTGGATAGAGAAACAAAATGCGAAACGAGAAACAATACAAATTAATTTTCAAAACGCGTTTATATGGTAATTGGCACTGATTGAAACAGAAAATATATTCACTTACATCTCAATTGAAGTGCCTGTTGGATCTTCCGCTGCATCGCAATTTTCCGTAACAAACTGTGTTGATAGGAGTTCGCACCGATCTGCAGCTGCGAAAATCAGGCGTGCTGCGTGAGCATATGCGGACTCGCCTTCCAGCAAATCGGGTGTATTGTACAGTTGATTCATTGTTGTTGTATAAATCACTAGCGGGAGAAACTGCGTCTCTGTGTCGTGATTCTCCCTTTATAAGGGGGGTATGTGGCCAGCCCACAAGAGCGATCCTTAACTTCCTATTGGCTGGCGGTGAAATTTGGGCGGGGCTTATAGCTTAGGCCTGTATATCGACAAACCCGAGGTCATGGGCACGCCCCACAGTGTCGTAATTGGCTGAATCCATGAAGTCTGGGCATGAATTTGGGCGGGGCTTATCGTGTAGGCCTGCATGCCTCCCAACCGAGGTCCTGCCCCCGCCCCACAGTGCAGTGATTGGCTGTCTCCATCAAATCTGGGCGTGCCGTCTGCCCCGATTCGCGTTCCCCATTATCTGATACAAATTTTATTTTTCCTATGATAATCTTATATTCCCTATCGTTGGCCAAATATTGGTTTAAGATTTGAGAACCAAAACATCTGCCTGTTTGAAATGAATTTGTTGTCCCATAAAGTCTTTGTTTATTTCCCGAGCGATTCAATTTAAATTTCTGCGAAAATGTCTTATTTTGTTACAAGATAGTCTTTCTGTGGTGGAAACAGACCCATGAAATATTTGCTGAAGAAACCATAACCTTTACGGCTAAAATGTTTATTTGCTTAAATGGTCACATGCCGATTAGAAATGACGTGTGTATTGTGTGTTGTACCAAACTGGCAGAAAATAAAAATATGGAAGATATCTTAACCATTACGGCTAAAATGTTTATTTGCTTAAATGGTCACATGCTGATTAGAAAAAAATGTACGTATGGTTTCAGATTTGCTATTGAAGAAACATGTTATTTGCGCTGAAAGGCAACAGAAAGGGTCCCAACTCGAATTTTGTTTTGTAGTTTGATTAGCTTATCATGGGATGGTCTAAACATACCATAAATCGTTTGAATTATATGTGAAGGATTGAAAAACATCTGTTCTAAAATTGCCTTCCTGACCGTAGATTAAACTCGAAAGATACGACATAAAAACGCCTTTTCCTGTACATTTCCAAGATTTCCAAAATTTTTATATATATATCGGGTGGCCACAAAAAAACTTTACTTAATTCAAAGTTTAATAACTGCAACAATTCAAAACGTATGCGATTGAGCTTTGGCACACATTAACAGATGGTTATAATCTATAATTGCTGGAATTTTCAAATATGTAGGTCCTATAGTTTTGTTACAGTGAACAATTTAAAAGCATATGTCTAAAAATAGCATGCCGAAGAAAATGAATTTGAACTTAACAAAATTTACTTAAACAAATGGTCAATGTGACCACCTCCCTGTTGGTAAACTGCCCTCAATCGCTTCTTCCACGAGGAGATGCACTTTCGAACCTCATCTAAGGTGATATCCTCCCATGCTCTACTGATTTTCTCGTTAAGTTCATCTTCGGTGAATTTGTCTTTCTGGCTGCCGTAAACCTTCACCATGAGGGAATCCCATACTGAATAGTCCATCGGATTACAGTCGGGAGACTGAGGCGGCCATTCATCCTTTTTGATGAAATTAGGGGTCTCTTGCTCTAGATGATTTGGGTCGCTCGGCTTGTATGGGCGGGTGCCCCATCTTGCTGGAAAATGTAGGCTCATCAGGATACAGCTGACGACAATCAGGAAGTAACCCATTATCTAACAGGTTGATGTAGCGCTCAGAGTTAACTTTAGTTTCGTTTGTGGCAATAAAATGAATTCGTGTTTTCCCCTTCCATGAAATTCCCGCCGATACCATTACTTTTCTGCTGAATCGTGAGGTTTCATGATAAAGCCTGGAGGAGGAATGTCCTTTTTCCTTGAACCATAAACCCTGTCATTTTGCCTGTTTTTGGCCACCTCCAACGTGAAATCCTTTCGTCTGTAAACACAACTTTTTGCACGGCTTCAGCTGAGTAGCGTTCATATAGGGATTTACAGCGAGTCTTTCTACGCTGTCTTACATTCTGATCACGCCGAGAAACTCGAATTCTCTTGTAGGCCTTCAATTTCAAACGTTTTACAATCCCTTGTACAGAGGAGCGAGAAATCCCAAGGTCGTACGCAATCTGTCTCTGGGAGCGATGAGTTCCTGGTGTATTCTCCTGGGATTGAATCAGTTCCTCCACGGCAGCCTTATTTTCTTCTGCTGAAACACTTTTGGGCCTGCCGCTGCCGGGTTTTCTAGCTGTTGATCCAGTATCCTTTATCTTTCTTATTAAGTTATAAACACTTTGACGAGTCCAGTTCTTTGCGGGGAATTCTCAGACAATCCTATTTCCATTCCAACCTTTTTCCTTGACACATGCTTCTATGATGGCTTTATCACTTTTACTTAACGTCATGCTGGCGGGGTTTGAGCGGAAAAATAAAAGAAAGCAAAATCACAATAGGTTTAGCCTACGCCAGCGCTCGTGTCATACTACGCTACATTAGGTTTAGCCTACGCTAGCGCACGTACGTGTCAGATGCACACCAGGCATGCTATTTTTAGACATATGCTCTTAAATTGTTCACTGTAACAAAACTATAGAACCTACATATTTGAAAATTCCAGCAATTATAGATTATATGCATCTGTTAATGTGTGCAAAATCTAAATCGCATAAGTTTTGAATTGTTGCAGTTATTAAATTTTGAATTAAGTAAAGTTTTTTTGTGGCCACCCGATATATATATATATATATATCATTAGTAGTGGTAATAATATTATTAATAATAATAATTTCACGCTTACTTAGAAACAAGGATTGAAAAGCAAATATTCTTAAATTCGTTTATATATATACATATATATATATATATAGTCACGGCAAATAGAACTGGGACCTTTCCATATAAACTCCATTGTCAAGCTGCCCCAGTTTAATTTTCCAGAGTGGCTCTATACGAGTGACGAAATAATCTTGCGGTGTCTGGCAACTTGCCAGGAAGCAGAGCGTGAGTATGGGATAAATCAACGGCTCTCAGTGTGCATGTAGCAGTTGAGGGGAGTGTTACTGCTTTTACCGCTCCAACCTAAGTGCACAGGATTACGGAGCTTGTGCTTTGTGACGTTATAATTTTTTATTCATACAGTGAATATGGGTGCTACCAATCTTTCTAAAGAGGAGAAAGCACGTATTATTGCTTGGAGGCAAGAGAGAGTCCCCATCAAGAAAATTTGTCGTCGTAACGGCCGGGGGAAATCCACCATTATGCGCTTGCTTGCTGCGGCTGTGGGCCTACCACCAAACGTTGTTCCTGCCTACAAACCTTACCGTGGTCGCCCTAGGAAGACGACGAAGTCCACAGATAACCTTCTGCGGCAAGAAGTTATCAAGAACCCACAAGTGACCGCCTCCCAGCTTAAAGGAAGTCACCCAAAATTGCTACAGAACGTGTCCTTACGCTGCATACGTCATCGACTCCAGAAGGATCTTCAACTTCCCAGCAGAAGCGCCACACGGAAGCCACTCTTGACCAAACGTATGCGGGAGCAACGGCTTACTTTTACTAAGACTTATAAGGATTGGACCCCTGAGCATTGGAGGAAGGTCATGTGGTCGGATGGAAGCACCTTTCAGTGTATTCCAAGTCATGCTGGTAAGGTGAGACGACCCCCCAATGTTAGCCGATACCACCCTTTGTACACAATCTGCACCGTCAAGCACCCGACATCAGTGATGGTTTGGGGTTGTTTCAGTGGTTCTCATGGGCGCGGTGGTCTGTATTTCTTGCCCAAAAACACTACCATGAATGCAGACAGGTATATTACTGTTTTAGAGGACCATCTGCTTAATTTTTACGAAATACACGGTGCCAGTGTTTTCATGCACGACAGTGCGCCTTGTCATAAGGCGAAAAAAGTGTCAAAGTGGCTTGCTGACAATAATATTAACGTGCTGAAGTGGCTAGGAAATAGCCCTGACCTGAATCCCATCGAGAACTGCTGGAATGTCATGAAGCAGAAGCTTTCAAACATCGACACCACATCACTCGATAGTCTGCATCGCGAGATCAAGTCGTTGTGGATTAAGAACATGATCTTGGATTATTTTCAAAAACTGAGTGATAGCATGCCGAAACGTCTCCAGATGGTCATCAAGGCCAAGGGCAACATAATTAAATATTAATGTAAGTGTTAAACTGCTCATTTGTCATATTTTCAAAGTAGGCCAAATTCTATATGGAAAGGTCCCAGTTCTATTTGCCGTGGCTGTATGTGTGTATATATATATATATATATATATATATATATATATGGAATCATTTGAAAGCTTTTTTCGGTGATTTAATTATTTTCTTTTTTCGTACGAGATGTTTTACCCACGCCTTAAACCTACGGGAAGGCATTAGGGTACCCTGAGTAGCGAGCCCCGTCCGGGATGCGAACCCGGCTTCTTTTTAGCTCACATAAACGTACACTGTGACACCTGGTTATGGTGCCCAGCAACCGGACGCGCAGGACTCGTCCCCGTCAACGGGCACCAAGGGGGATGGGGGGTGGCACCAAGGGGGTGGGGGTGCCTTGCAACAAAGGGGGATGCTGTTGGCACTTTTGCACCATTATGTAACATTATGCAATTGCTCTGCACTTTAACATTTTGAAACCATACTACTTGTAGCAGTCGAGGATCTTGACCAGTTGTGCAAAGCACACGTAGCAAAAACTATTTTAATCACTGTATCAGGTTTTAAAGGGATGCTTTTTCTGTAAATTCGGAAACGATTGGCCATAATTCCAAATGCGTTTTCAGAGATACGCCTAGCTCTGGAGAGTCGATAGTTGAAAATCTTTTCATCTAAAGTTAAGGTTCTTTTTTTGTATGGCTTCATTATATGTGAAGTTAGAGGGAATGCGTCGTCTGCCACAAAAATTCCGTTATCTGGAATATGTAGTGCATTGTCATGTAATGCCTTGTGCAATTTTGAATTACGAAAAATACCTCCATCCGAGAAACGGCCTTTGGCCCCAACATCTATGTAGATAAATTTGTAGTCATGATCACTCACTGCAAAAAGTACACTGCTGTGCCAACCTTTATAATTAAAATAATCTGATCCACTGTTAAAGGGTGCCTGGAGCTGTATATGCTTTCCATCCATAGCTCCGCATACATTGGGAAAATTCCAGCGGTCATTAAATCCTTTCTGAATACTTTGCCACTGTTCCAGTCTTGATGATACCTAAAAAGAATGAATAATAGTTTACTTATTTGCTAAATACATCTATTAACATTAATATTTTTATTATCTCTTATATTTAATGATTGATATAATAAATGATGATGATAATGATTTGATAATGATGAAAATGATATAATAAATGATAATGATTTATTAATGTTACTGAATATATGTTGGATAAGACATACAGTAGCACAATTAATCTGTCAATGCTTTCAGGAGCAAGAACATCCTGGTGAAGAGGTCACTGTTGGTGAGGATTTTAACGTGGATGAGCCCTCAGTCTCCGATTTAAATTCACAAATGACAGAAAACAATGAAACTGTTGATGGATACAATGGGAATTTGAATGAGCGTCGTCAGCCACAAATGAAGCCGGAGAAGAGAAGAAGAAAACAACGAAACAATGATGGGTATATATTCACAGTGATTGAAAAATTACGAGATATCAGCAAACGCATTGGGAAAAAAAGAAACAGAGTTTGATATGTTTGGAAAAGGTATTGCGCTTCAGCTAAATAATATGCCTCTGGATCAGGCTCTTCAACTTCAATTACAAATCCAGGAAACAATTACAAATTTCCGAATTTTTCATTACATATCACAACCCCGCTCAACACCCATTTCTACTCCATCCTGCTCTTTTACACCATTACGTATCACTCCTTCGCCAAATGCACCTCAGAACTCTAATGAAAACGACGGAAACTATATGGCAAATTTTTGCTAAATCACTAAACAGTCACAATATTGTGGAAAGCTTGTTGATAAACAAATACAGTATACTTCATTACCCAACTAAATATAATATAAGCTACTGGATAAAACAATCATAGGCCTAAAGAATTATTAAATAACAGATAGAGCCAACTAATATATGATATACAGTACTAGGTAAAAAGAATCAATAGCTAAAGAATTATTATTATGAAGATTGAAATTAATTAAAGACGGCTTGGCATCTCAAAGACATCTATCTAATTTTCATTTGCCATCAGCCAGTTTTGAAACAGCCAAAAGCGGAATCGACATTAAATCGAACAAATGATGAGTTCCTCAATGATAAAACCTATTTTCTATTATATAAAGATCGAATTTTGCATCGATTCTATTTAGACTATGAATCATTAAGAATAGTTGACTTTTAAACTTTTGACATGCAATATTTAAGGTTTCAATGGTTAAAAGGATTAAGTGAACATACTTGAGATAAACAATAAACTTGTTTATTTCACAAACAAATAAGGTTCATTTTAGTATGTTTTTGTCGAGAAGCCGATGCACCGATTCTTCTGAAAAGAGGCTGAGATGGAACTTTATGCTATAAGGACGGGAAAATAACGCTAATTTTGCCATGTCGTGGAAGATCAATCCATCTTTCAATGATTTTGTTGTTAAGAAATTCCAGTATTTGGTGAGCGTTACTTATATATTAATATTGCTGTAAAACCTAATATTTATTTACATTTTAGAAGGCATGCACTGCATGCGTTGCATTTACTAAGGAAACGCCACTGATATATATATATATATAATATATATATATATATATATATTAGTGATGGATCGAGTGGTCGGTTTTTCACAACCGCGGTTGCGGTTGTGTTTGCGGTTGTCGAATTTTTTCCAACCGCGGTTGCGGTTGCGGTTATCATATACTAGGAAAAATGCGTAATTATTAACTGGATTTAGCCACTATAGTGCGATTTAGCCACACTTGGTACATAATATATACTAAATAGTATTTATTTAGTAAATACCTTATGTTGAACACAAGTTTTGCAATACACCGCTACCGCTATTTGTGTGTTGCAAAACTTGTGTTCAACATAAGGTATTTACTAAATAAATACTATTTAAATGAAGTATATTCTAAACTTATATAGCTATTATGAAAGAATAGGTCAAATTAATTAAAACCATATTTTGCACTAAGTGTGTTACCAGGATGAGGGACGAGGACCCATCGCACTGTTCATCCCACCTACCACTTTCCCCAGCCTCCACCCATTGGAAAGTTATGGATTATTATTCATTTGAAAACTGATGTCAAACTTAATGACAGGCAGTGTGAATTTCAAGAATAATATTTTTGCTGCATTTTCACCTTACAACCGCAACCGCACTTATGGAACGGCGGTTGCGGTTACGGTTGCGGTTGTGAATTTTTGTGCGGTTGTAGTGCGGTTGCGGTTGCAGTTGCGGTTATTCGATCCATCACTAATATATATATATATATATATATATATATAATCATGCGGGTTGCTTCTACAGAGCTTCAATTTAATATTTAGGAGAAATCCAATGACAAGGAGAAATGTAAATGCCATGAAAAGTCTTCTTTAATGCGCAACGTTTCGAGCAATACGCTCATCTTCAGGCTGTTTAATAACAATGTGAAATTAAAATCAATATTGAATGAAAAACAAAACAGAAAATTTCTATAAACTATTCATACAGACAAATTTTAAAAGACTGAGAAAAGAGGGTTAAATTCAAACTAGCTCTCTCAGGGCTAGATTTTATTCGCATATGGGAATAAGTGGCCGAACAGGTAAAATTTTAAAAACTAAAGAAGTTTCGAGTATTCGCGAACACAGCATAAAATGTAAAACTGATGTCACTTTAGACAATTTTAAAATTCTTGGTTGTAATACTTGTCCCAACTTACTAAGAATTTTGGAATCGCTTTTCATTAAAACATTGTCCCCCAGTGTAAATGTTGACTCATCTGCCGTCCCCCTCAATTTGCTATGATCCCTCCTCCTTCCCCAATTCCTTATAATCCCCCTTCCCCAATCGCCCTCGCCATCTCTTGTTTTTCCCGTCTTGCCTCTGCTCAAATTAGTTAGCCTCGGAAACTGCAGTGAAAGGTTAGTTAGTTTCATTATTCCAGTGTACTATTGTTAATTTTTCCAGTGTATTAATTTCACATTTACTATATGTATTTAAAAATAGCTTCTTAATTTTTATATGTAAATCTGTATAACTTAGAATTTAACCCTCTTTTCTCAGTCTTTTAAAATTTGTCTGTATGAATAGTTTATAGAAATTTTCTGTTTTGTTTTTCATTCAATATTGATTTTAATTTCACATTGTTATTAAACAGCCTGAAGATGAGCGTATTGCTCGAAACGTTGCGCATTAAAGAAGACTTTTCATGGCATTTACATTTCTCCTTGTCATTGGATTTCTCCTAAATATTATATATATATATATATATATAGAGGACCGACAAGAAATAGACTAACAAGTAGACAGACAAATTCTTTCTTCCACGCCATCATCAAACATTCTTAGGAGACACACGTGGTCAAGGAATCAAAACAATGAAAACGTCTGTTTCTTCCCAAAAGGCACGCGAAAGCAAGCCCTTATCAACTAAAAGAAAGTAGGAGGCGTTTCAAGAAATGCCCGCGAAAGTCCGGGTCACAGAGGCTATATAAGCGAGATTCTACTGATACTCATTCTCACTTGCTCACCTGTCGCTTGTCATTTTCTCGTCTTGGTCTCCACCTTCGCCTGCAGAAACTCGTCACGTCAACCGCCCTCCGGCTTCCCGCCGGGGGAGCGGCCTGCTGTTCCTTCAAGGTTTTCGATCTATCGTCAAGTAAGACTTCCGCCGTCAGCCTGCAGAAGCACTTCTTCGAAGCCCAGTGCCGTTTCGACTTTAGCCGGCTTGTCCCTCAAGCATTATCTCAACTCTACACGAAGCGAATGAACACTTGAGGCGACCGGCGCCCGTTGAACAAACTTCAATGGGACGGTCAACATCACCGCGGGCCTACGTTCTACAAGGTCAACCTTCACGCATCTTCTCCATCTCAAGAGGCCTAATCGACACGACCAGCGCTCGTTCAACAAGCTTCAATAGGACGGTCAACGACACCTCGAGCCTACATTAATAGGTTCACCTTCAACACTTCTTCACCAGAGGTTTTCATCGTCCCGGTAAGCTAAGTGCATCTTTTCTAAGTAACTCTCTTGAAGCCTATATCAGCCTACCGCCGAACGGTAGGCTATACTCCCAAAGTGTGTAATTAAGCGTTCTAACTGACTCTCATTAAAGAACGCAGTAGGCCTATTTCCCAATTCAAGTGTCATTCCAAAACCGTAATCGTGTAGCATCATGCTATTGTGTTCAATCATGTAATCCACAAATACTTTGCATCCGTTTATTTATGTGACTTATTTAAGCACTCATTATTGACAGCCGAATCCACTTCCCGTGTACTAAACGCACGTGCATTCTTATATCATTTACTAGGTCCATTCAGTGTTCCACTTATGCGTAACTTCTAGCCTACCTAATCCATTTACATGGTACCAATTTAACGTGCATAATTTCCATTATTATTTGGCTGCATCATTTATTCCATGTTCATTGTTCATTCATGCATAACCTTTAGCCTAGATAATCAGTGTGATACGTATTCTATTCAGTGTACTAAACGCACGTGCATTTCTTTGTCATTACTAGGCCCATTCAATGTTCCATTTTGCATGCCATTAGCCTACCATAAATGAGTGTGTTACTTGACAATCAAGCTCTTAACATTTCTCTTATTGGCTCAGCTCCATGTCATCTCAGCATAATATAAAAGCAGTTAAACAATTGTTATTTACTATAATTAATGTCAATCACTTGTTATTCACTGTGAACAAATAACTGATTTATTTTCTTAATTAAATACAAAAAATAAGGTGCTTTTTATATCCTTACAATATTTGCTCTCGTGTAATCTAAGCTGGTGACCTCGAAGTAATTCGTATCATTCAGAAATATTATAGTAGGCCTACTCCATTAGCCACTTTCAACCGGTGATACTGTATGACATCATAAATTGTTAACCCAGCCTGTCATTCTAACGATCAATTTGCATCAATTAATCACTAACATTAAATTAATCAGCATCACCTCAAACGGCTAAATCTAGGCCCACTATATTATATATATATATATGATAGTATAGGATGATGAAGGGAAGAGAGGTAGGGGAGTGATAAGGGAAAAAGTAAGTGAATTAAAAATAATATATATATATATATATATATAATCCTTAAGAGGAGGGGCAACAAGCTTGACCTTCGTGATATGATGAATCACCGCACGGAACATTTGAGAGGTTGGAAGGTGCGGGATGATGGAAATGAGGGAATGGGGGGGATAAGATAAAGGGCTGACAATAAAGGAATAAATAAAAATAAATAATATAAATAGAATATAACTAAGGGTATTATTGCAGTTTCGGCCCCAATCGGTTCTCGGTAATTTTGATGTGTTGTTTAGGTGTATCTCTTCATTTCGGACAACTTTTCCTAATACCACTTCCGTCGCAAATGGATAATAATGGATATAATAAATACAATAATGTTTGGTCCACCATATTGTTTCATTTCGGTCATATTTTCTCACTCTAGCTATGGCCACAGTGTGTGAAGGTTGTGCTCTTACTCCGTTTGAAGTGATTCATAATTTTTGTAAGAATAACATTGACGAGCCTGCGGCCGACCCTGCTCCTCAACCCGTTACTTCTCATTAAGGTTAGGTTAGGTTAGGTTAGGTTAGGTTAGATTGGATTGGATTGAGTTGGGTTGTTATGAAACTTGTTTTTCCTGTTTTTTTTATGATTCACTCGAATTTGACATCCATTTCCATCGCAAATCACTCGTTTTTGGCTTTTGATGTTGGGGGGGGGGGGGTCTCATAAAACGAGTGATTTGCGACGGAAACGGATGCCAAATTCGAATGAATCGCATCAAAAAACATAGGAAAACCATAAGTTTCATGTTCAAAACGAATTGGGGCCGAAACTGCAAATTTACCTAAATAAGCATACATGTGTGTGACGTCATACTATGAATTTTAGCGGCCACCACACTTCAGCGATGAGCATTATAAAAATAATAATAAAGGGAAAAATAATAATAATACAAAATAAATATACTGTATATAGTAATAAGTATGATGAGGATAAGATAAAACTAAAACAAATAAACAAACTAACAAACAAATGTGCGTGGATGGGTGCGCTTGGCCGAGAGTGAAAGGCTAATCACGCCATTCATCTGTCTTAAATGTGAGCACAGCTTAAATGCACCTTTGCAATCAGCTACCGTCCGAGGATGGGTCATCCAATAGCTTCCCTCTAAGATTCATCCCTTCTAATTCGACAACTGAGCAAATATAAAACTTGCCCAGATACGAGTACAAGACCGCATACGCACACACACACACACACACACACACAAGCCATCTATCTACAAGACTTCTCCTCAAAATACTAATCAAATTACTTTTAGTTCCATAAGATTGTCATTCAAATGTAACTGAACAAATATTTACACAGATCTAATCTAGAAATCTACCAAATTGTTCACTACTGATAATCTACCACACACGGATGCTGTGTGGACTTAAATTCAGGTACTTTTCCGTTATCTGCCCCATGCAAAATTTAAACGTTTCTACAAGATTCCACAGGTTTTTTTTTATAATTTTTATTAAACAAATGTAAACATAGTGTGTTTCTACCTCGTGGTGTACGGACGTTTTGTTTCCGCTTTGTGTAATATCGAAATAACTAGTGTTAATAAGTTCAGCGGTAAATTAAATAGAAGTGAATTCGCGATAATAATTTGTTAAATGAAAACCGGTGGCATATAGCTTGCACAAAGAAAAACCATCATTTGAAACATAAATTGAAAACAATCCGAACTGAAAAACAGCTCCTGAGGTTTGTACAGTAGGCCTATAGAGGGGAAGAAGGTCAGACAAAATTCGGAGGAGCCATAAAACGGGAAAAGGTCGAGTTTTCGAGACGAAATTTGAGAAGTGAGAAGAAAAGAGGTAAAATAAAGGAAAGAATGACAAAAAATAGGAAGAAATTTGTAAATTGCGATAAATTCAGAAAGCTGAATAGAGTTGGATTATGTTTAATGGAATGCGCTGCGCATCAGCTCTGCGATCGCAGAAATGAAGCAGACCAGACCACGGGCTTAAAATGCATTCTATGCAATACCGTTAAACACTACGAATGCATGAATTTAGATAGAAAAGACAGGAAAATGATAAATAGAATAAATAACAAAATCATAGGCCTTTATGGTTTCCTCTGCATCAAGTACATGGAAAACAATAGGAAATTAATACAAAGGGGAATACAAAATGTTGAAATAGAAGAACCAAGTGCAGCAGTTTTACCGACAAAAAACCAGGAAACAACAGAAAAAGTCGACACAACCGAAAACGAGATTAAGGACAACACACTACAGGGAAGTCCGAAAGCAGCCTCAGATGAAGAAATACCCCCGGCAGAAGGGACAGATACCAGATACATGCCGAAGACAAAAAAAAAACACTGAGTAGGGAAGAAGTGGTGGCGGAGCAGAAGGAAATTGAATCACATAAGACTCGAAGGAAATTTAAACGACGGGCAATATGCGATTATAAAACGGGTTCGTGCAAATATGGCTCAAACTGCATGTACAATCACCCCCAAAAATGCTTCTATATGTTGAGGAATGGAAGACGCAGGTACGGACCAAACTGAAACTTTTCCACCCTCGAATTTGCAGACAGTCAATTACAGAGAAAAAAATGCCTGAACAAAGAGTGCCTGTATTTTCACATAAAGGGTAAGTAAAGAAGAGAAGGGGAAAGAACAGATCATATCCGAAATAGAAGTAATAACAAAAGTAATGAAACATATTTTTTAGAGGAAATGGGGAAAATGAAAGCACAGCTTGCCCCTCTAACAAGAAAAGATAGAACGCCGCAAATATATGCACCACATCATTACGTACATCACCCTTCTATTCAACACCACCCACCAATAATACAACCACAGTGGTATCAAGGGCCGCAACTCTAATACTCCCAACTGCAGCGGCCCAACCACTAACACCAAACAGGAACCGACATCGAACAGGAAACAACCATCATTTAGGGAAATCGAACACGAAGATTAGAAACCCGGTAAATGTATTATACATAAGTCTACAAGGCCTCTATACTGACCATGCAGACTGCAAATTACAATACTTACAAAATTTAGCTATGGCCGCAAAAGGGTAGAGTGCAATTGCATGCAATGTTGCAAAGGGGGGTAACCCCAAAGTTGCATGAAGAGGAGGGGGTAATGGGTGAGGGGGTTATGCAACAAGAGGAGGGGGTAACCCCCCAAGTTGCATGAAGGGGAGAGCTTTGGGGAGAGGGAGGATGACCTCTCCCCAAAGGGGTGGCCCTGACTACTTTGGGGTAGAAGGTGGGACGGCCTCACCACCTACCCCAAAGGGGTATACCTAACCTAAGAGAGAGAGATAGAGAGCATCCTTCGCCTGGCAGAGCCAGAAGCATAATAAAGCTCTCGGCTTCAGCACCTAGTTTATAAGGTCAGCCATTTGGATTAATCTGGCTTAGAAGGCGTAATTGGCTTGTTTAGGTGTATGTTAATAACCTTCGAGCGAATTAAAAGCACACACACACGCGCACATACATTCCCCTACTATATATACGCTCATAGATCCCCTATTATTAAACACACACACACACACAAACACACAATTTGGCCTAATCAGCTATTTCGTTAAGAATGCTTAACCCTTAAGTGGGCGCGCCCCTATTCAAAACTTAAGTGGGCGCGCGGCGCACGGAATACACCGTAGTCCTTTAATGACTTTAAAGTTAAATAAAATCATTTTTTAGTAAAATAAATGTATTTTATTAAGATTTTTATGTATGCATTTCTTGTTATTCGGTGTCTATGTCAACATTTCTGTGACATATTTCACAGGTGTATGTTATTTCCATGTGATTTTTGCATGTGAAGTTTGTGCAAGTTCTACATTTCAGAGTTGTGTTATTGTTTTTTGCACGCCCACATATATAACACCTTCCCCTTTTCATTTCTACTTTGCTTTCTCGTGCTCGCTCTTTTATTTGCTGGTTCCTCCTCTTCTTGACTTATGTGTTTTGAAAGTATTGCTCTAATATTTCCTGGAAGGCTTTTTATATTCTTTCTTTCCTTCAAATGACTCCTTAGTAAGCCCATTGCTAGCATTTTCAAGAAATTTCTTCTATATTTGTGTGCAGTCTCTCTATGTGTTGCATTGAATAACACTTGAGCATTGATTCCTGCTACATTTAGCAATGCAAAGAACAGTGCAAGGGGCCATCTTCGTGTTCTTCTCGACACTGAATAAGTTCCACACATCTGGTCTACTGTATCTACTCCCCCTTTTGTCATATTGTAATCCATGATCATTTCTGGTTTGCTTGTTAGCGAGTTGATGGCTGCATCATGATGCATTGTTGAAAACAATATTACAGACTTATTTTGCTTAGGTACATAAGACACCATTGTTACATCTTTCTGGAATCCAAATAGGGAAGACTACTTTTCTCCCCTTGCTCTGTTGAAACTCTTTTGGCAGTTCTCTCTTATTTTTCCTTACTGTAACAAGGAATGTTATTTTGGAATTCAATAGGGACAGGACAAGAGGATAACTAGTATACCAATTGTCACAGGTCAAATTCAGATTAGAGCCTTTTAGATAATCGATTAGCCGGTTTACAATCGCTGATGGCGTGTTGACAACGGAAAATGGGCCATCTGGCTGTTTCCCACAATATACCTCCAAATTGCATGTATAGTACGTTTTTGAGTCTGCTAGTGCGAAAATTTGTATACCATATTTTGCAGGTTTCTTTGGCATATATTGTATAAAACTGCATCGTCCTCTAAATGATTCCAATTTCTCGTCTATGGTAACTAACTCACTTGGTGAATAACAGTCTTTGCAATTTGCCACAAATTTGTCAAGTATTGTCCTTATGGCTGCTAATTTGTCAGTTTCCTGTCTTATAAGACTTGTCCTTTTGTCATCAAACCGTACACAAGCGAGCAAAAACAGAAACCTTTTGTAACTCATTGTAGCACGAAAAATTTCTATGCCTGTACCATCATCAGTCCAAAGTTCAAGAAAATTTGTGTGATTTGCTTTCTTTAGACCAGCAAGATAAAGAAGTCCAATAAATGCCAGTATTTCACCTTTTGTAGTGTTTTTTATATCTCTGTCTCTGGAATAGTCGTGAGTTGAACGTTTATTTTCAATGGTCAAATTCGTGCAAATTACAATAGTATCTATCATTCCTTCATCAAAGAAGTTAGAAAAAGCTGACAACTCATCTGTCACATTTTGAGCACTTACTTTTGATCTTGGCTTAATTTTGGTCACGATATTGGTAGAGGGAGTTCTACTAAACTTACTTCTAAAAGGAGTTTTCTTCCAAATTGTTGTTCCATCTTTTCCAACAAAGCAATTGACTTCATCTTCTACTTCACTCGAGCTAGAATTATCATCTGAAGAGGCCGCCTGCTCTGAGTGAGTCATGTTCTTCTTCAACTAGAATCTCCTCTTCAGAATCTTCATCACTTCCATCAATGTCCTGTTCTGATAACTCTGCCAATGTGGCAGCAATATGATCATCACACACCATTTGTTCAGCCCTATAAAAAATGAAATTTACAGGTAAAAAAATAATTTTTGAAAAGCAATTATCAAATATAGTATTTCTCTTCATTCAAAACAAAGACAATAATCAAAACTCACAAATAAAACTAATAACATGAATATAAACAGGTGTAGAAAAGAAAAAAAATCCCTTAAAGATTACTTACATAACTGGGCGCGCGGCGCACAAAGTGCTATGTCTCCGAAAAAATTTGAAATCGGAGCTCCTAACGGACGCAGAAAACGCAGCAGAGAACGGCAACCACTCTACGCGACAGTTCGTGAGTGACTAGGAGGGTACCTGTAACGGCAAATATATTTCAGCGAAATTCACCAAATATTTCAAATTTTTGGCGGTTTGGCGCACTGCATGCGCCAGCGCGACCAGTTAAGGGTTAATCTGGCTTAGAAGGCGTAATTGGCTTGTTTAGGTATATATTAATAACCTTCGAGCAAATTAAAAGCGCACACACACGCACATACACCCCCTGACTATATACACGTTCATAGATTTCCTATTATTACATACACACACACACATACACACATTGACTTAAGCAGCCATTTGGCTTAGTCAGCCATTTGTCTTAGAAGGCTTAATCTGGGTTAGAAGGCGTAAATGGCTTGTTCAGGTGTACATTATTACTTTATGAGTTGACAGATTGTGCTATTTAATTTCTTTATTTATATATATGGAGGGGTTGCCAGAGAGCACTACTTATTTTAATTATTTAAATATGGAGGAGTTGCCAGATGTTTAAGTTATTTATTTATATATGGAGGAGTTGCCAGATACTACTATTTAAATTGTTTATATATGGAGGGGTTGCCAGATACCACTATTTATTTTAATTATTTAGCTATTAAAACTCGTCGTGTAACGGTAATTGATTTTTCTGCTTCTGTTTCCTCTGTTCTTTTTCCCACTGCCCCCTACAAAATAAATATACAATAAAAATAATAGTAAAAGAAATACACACGATATATGAACGATATATATATATATATATATATATATATATATATGTACGGCATGAGAAGGTGCCCTCTCATGGCATTCGATTCCGCTCGTATGTAGGAGAATTACGACTTCTGACTGATCGAGGACCTTGGTGCAGTGGTTAGCATATCCGATCGGCAACTGGATGATCCCAGGTTCGATTCCTGGGAGGTGCCTCATTTTTCATTTGTGCGTTCTTTCTCCTCTTCTTGTGCTGACGATCTTCTACAGAAGCGTCGTTCTTTACATATATATATATATACTGGTCCTCAAAAGTATTTACGATTTGAGAAATATTATCGAGATATTAATGGTAGCTTTCCTTTGCGATTTAGTAAAATTTTTTATGTTAATATACCGGGTGTCTCAAAATAGATGGAACCCATTGACATGATAATAATTTATTACTCAGAAAATAAACTCCAAAAAAGATTACATTTCCTGGAAGCTGATATGATAATTAAAAACTGAAGATTTGAGGTCTCTAGATCAAAGGATACATTTATTAGAGCACATGTTCCAAATGACCGCCGTTGCGCTGCAGACACACTTGAAGCCGACGAGCGAAGTTGTCAATCACCCTGACACCCTGCACAGAGTGCAAGGGCCTCTGAAGCACCTCGTCTGGGGCTTGTGTGCCCCAGAACACATTGTTCTTGCTATTGACATACCCACTGAGCAAGAAGTGTGCTTCGTCGCTGAACCAAACATCATCAAGAAAGTCAGGATCCTCTTCGATCTTGTTCTCGAACCACCGGCACATCACAACACGTTTTGCCATGTCAGCTGGTGTGAGTTTATGCTTGATCTGGATCCTGTATGGGTACAGCTGAAGATCCTTGATCAAGATTCTTTGCATTGACGCACGTGAAAGACCCAGATCTTGGCAACGTCTTCAGATTGACTTTTTCGGACTCCTTCCGACAGAATCTCTCACCGCATTCACATTGTCAGGAGATCTTGCAGTCACCTTCCTGCCAGATCTGGGTGTTTCTGCTTTCTTGTTGAGATTGTTTACTGATCCTGTGGCTTGAAATTGTGTGCCCAACGATAAATTTGGCTTTTCTGGGGATAATTGTTGAAGTTGAACTTCCTGCGAAATTTCGCTTGCACAGTTTTGAATGATTTCGTCTCCAAATAAGTAGTGACGCAAAAAATTTTTTCCTCCTTTGTCCAAGGCATTTTGATTGATAATTATTAGTTGTTATCGTCTCCTCTCTTCAAATCTGAGAAAATAGAACGAGAACATTAATATTGGCAGAATTATTAGCAGTGACATGGGTTGCATGTATATTGAGACACCCTATATTTTTATGGTAATTTATGTTATGCAGAACACAAACAAATTAGTATAATACAGTAATTATTAGATTAAATACAATATTTTGCCACTTTAAAAGTCATTGAAATTATTTCCCATAGAGTTTCTTCAATATTTTGATAATTTGGCGTCGCTAAATTAAAAGTCCTCTAATTTTGAAATTAGCAGCACAGACTATGCGCAGTTTAGTGTGCTGTCAGCCTCGATAGGGGAAGGTTCATTTTAACGTTGTTCAACAAAATTTTTACTTATATATTTCCAATTTGAGAGGATGGTTGAGACACGTGAGTTATCTAGCCAAGACTTAGGAGAATTGACTGCTCTTGTTAAAATGGGTAATTAGTCCAATACAAGTATTGCAAAAATGCTGAAGATAAGTAAAGGTACAGTCAGATACCATAAGAAACGTATTTTAAACCAAGGAAGTACCTTTAAGTTAGTCCGAACTGGAAGAAAGAGAGTTTTGTCAGAGTGTGGTGTAAGGCATCTAAAATTTCTGGCTTTGGAGAATAGATTTATGACAGCAAATGACTTGAGTAAAGAATTAGTGAAAGCGGGAGAAAAAGTTAGTGCTAATACAGTAAGAAGAAGGTTAGCAGATAATAAAATATTTGCTAGAGTGAGTAAGGAAAAACCTTTGTTGGCAAAGAAGCATGTTAAAGCACGATTAGAATTTGCTATTCAACACAAAGATTGGGATGCTGAAAACTGGTCGAAAATTTATGGATTGATGAAAGCAGATTCAAAATTTTTGGCAGTGATAAAAGGAGGAAAATTATGAATAGACCAATTGGTGAAGAATATAAGAATGAATGCCTTATTCCGACAGTGAAAAAATGGAGGTTGGGGAATCAATGTGTGGGGCTGCTTCTCATCAAAGGGAGGTGGAAAATTACACCGGATCACTGGGAAAAATGGACACATGGATCAATATGTATTGAAACATCTATTCACTAATATTGCAATCCCAGCTCAGCTGCTAAGGAACTTCATGGAGATTATGCAAACTTCATATTCCAACAGGATAACAATCCTAAGCATAGTGCTAAATCACTAAAACAGCGCTACATGAAGCTTGAAGAAGAAGCGTTTAAAATGCAAGGATGGCCATCTTAGAGTCCAGATTTAAATCCTAGTGAACATCTTTGGGATGAGCTCGCAAGAAAAGTAAGAACAAGAGAAGATAAGGCAAAAAAAAAGATTTATGGAGAGTTTTTCAAGAAGAGTGATATAAAATCAGTCCTAAATCATGCACGAAATTGGTTGACTCAATGCCTCGGCGTCTTGAACTAGCCCGAAAGAACAAGGGTGGTCGTACAGGATACTAATTTTCATACGTTTTTATAAAAAAAAATTCCAAATAAGTATGGTATTTTTCTTTTATTGGACTGTTTTATTGTCAAATATATCAACTATTATTATATTACAACTAAATATCTTATTATGTACACATTCTTATTCCAAATTATTACAACTTACAATTCGTAAATACTTTTGCGGCCCAGTATGTATATATATATATATATATATATATATTCTTAAATAATAGTACAGGGGAAATCTATATACACATTTATTTTCATTTTACAAATGATGCAATAAAGAATCCGGCTTGGTCCCATCCTTCATGCATAAAAAAGTTCTGTGCATTCATTTTTTAAATTAGAGATTAGTTTCAAATAGTAATATCTAATTAATTATTAATATTATGCTAAAGTCCTGTTTTGGCGTTTCTATTCATCCAATGTTAATATTTAAAGAAAATTCGAATTAGTAACGATTCTCGAATAAAAAATCACCCTGTACTTTCGCAATCAGATTTGGCGGAGTTGAAATAAAATTGAAATTACTCTGAAGGATTAATTGCTTTTTCTGCTTCTACTATATATATATATATATATATATATATATATGGAACGTGGTTCGGATTCCATGTTAAACTGTAGGTCTAAGGTGGAGTGAAAAGCTTGATCCTCGTCAGAATAAATAATTGGAGCGGAAGCTCACCAAAGGTTGACCAAAGGTGTATATATGTGTGTGTGATGTTAATTAAATCGAAGGGTTAATACAAAACAGTCTTTTTATAAAAATAAATTGTAAAAAACACCCACACACACACGCACACACACCCACACACATACACACACACACGCGTGGGCGCTACACAAATTCCAATGTAGGTCAAAAGGAAATATTCCACTTGACCTACATTAGAATTAGATGAGTTGGTGGCTGTCGGCGATACTAACGCCAGGAGCGAGAGATGTCACAGTCTAGGCCTGTTCAAAAATCAACTTTTTCTTATTTTCATAGGTTTCTGTACATTTTCCCATGCTTTTTGACCTGAAAAAGCCGAAAATCACAACTATTTTGACCTAGGATGTTGGGAAGCATTGCCGCATGGAGCTTTAAATTTTCTGCCTTGAAATCGGCCAAAGCGCCAATTCCGGGGTCCCTTGAATTATGTTTTGCACTTTAACTTTTGATCTAAACAAGATAGAGCAACAAATTAGGTATCAAATGAAAGAGCATAAAATTAGTAAATAATAATAATAATAATAATAATAATCATAATAATAATAATAATAATAATAAATAAATAATAATTAATAATAATAATAATAATAATAATAATTATCTATCATTTTTCAGGAAACAACAGAAACTCAATCAGAATCTAGAAAACCATCTCCAAGTTACAACTTCACAATGGCATTAAGCAAGGAGCTGAGGGAGCTCCGTGGGCGCACAGTTGATATCTCAGAACCTCCACGTACTGTCCACAGGCAGGTGTCAACTGGGCCATCTACCAGATCTCTCACTGAAACTTTCCTGGTTGGATACCCTTCAGCTTTTATCAGTGGTTCCCAGCTTCCCACCAACAGACAGGCGTTCCAGTATTTCCTTAATCTTCAGAATTTACTGAAAAATGCAGGGAGGCCCATGGTTCAAGACCTTGCATATGAAACAGTTGAATCTATCATCCCATTCTGGCAGATGGCTAGGATCAAGACAATGACCAAGTACAACGCAATGAAGCTCTTCATGAAACTACATGAGAAACATCGTGCTCTGGTGAAAAGCAAAGGAAGAGCAAGTAACCCTGGAGGAAAAAGAGGAGCATTTGTGCTGGAATTAGACAGCCTGTTCGATATAGGAGCTCCAGATGCAATCCAGGAAATACAGAACAACAGACTGTTATCCAGAGAGAAGAAAGATGAGGATATCAGGTTCTACGAAGACCAAAAGACTGAGAGGAAAGGTCATATGTCTGGTCATGACAAGATTTTTGAGACAAGATCCCTGCAGCAAGCAGCGAGGAATGAAAGACTGCAGCATAGACAAGAACAAGGTAAAACTAATTACTTTGAACGTTACAAAAAGTTTTAAGTTTTACTCCATTGCGATATTTAGCATGTACTTAACAATTACTGTCTTAACATGTTGTACTATTTTACAGCTGCAGCAGAACAAGAGGCAGTTGTTCATGTGGATGACATTACCTGGGGTGACTCAACTGACAACGACGCTAACACAGAGGACATGGATTACCATCAGCCTCGTCCTGGATGTTCTCACCATCAAGACACTGTGACTAGTGTGACTTTGACGTTTCCAATGAAGGTCATGGAATGTGATGTCATCTGCAATACAGCTGATCGTCTTGGTTTATCAGACAATCAAGTTACTGCCATGGTTTCTGCCACCTTGAAAGCTGGAGGGGCTGATCTGGATAACTTCGTCATCTCAACCTCAACAACACGTCGCAACAGAATGCTGTCCAGGTATAATATCAGCCAGAGTCACATGTCCAAGTTTTGTGAAAACTTGGACTGTTTGTACTGTTTGGAGCTGTTTGGGAAGGTGAAGGGGCCAGATAATCCCTGGTTTGAGCATCTGAAGGATGTTTGGACGGACTTGTCCAAGGAAAACCCAAAGATGCTGGCTATCAACAGCAAATGGCTGAAGGAAAAGAAGAAGAACAGTGAAGAAATACTCCAAGACATTCTAACAGCAGAAAGGCTTCCAAGAGCCGACTACAGGGAAATGGCTGAACTGACAGTCATTGTTCTTGGAGGAACGCCTCCTCGAGGTATTCACTGGAGTCGACCAGGCGCCATTCATCAGGCCAGATGGATGGCCAGAAACCTGTACTCCATGAAAATGCTGATGTTTGCAGATCAACTTGAGTACGACGAAGACTGTATCAAAGCTGGAAAGACTCAACACCTTCCTTGCGCTGTTCTACACTCCTGTATGGATGATGTCAATGTCTGCTGCAGATGCTCCCGTGAATGATCTAAGTCTAATCCAGGACATGTTGAAGTACAAGAAAACTGACCCAGAGCTTGCTGATGCAGTACTTAATAAGATGGAAAACCACAAATGGTACCTGACGCAGGAAGTCGTGCCATTTGCCCTGTTCAGCAGTAGATTGAGTGACACATTGAAGCACGACATTGCTGCCCAGTTACATGCCACTGAGAAGCCAGACAGCTTCAGAACAGGAAAGCCTCTATTCCAGAGAGTCACAGCTAAGACCACCCTGGTTGATCTCATCGGCCCAGAATCACATTTCCTGCTGGACACACTGAACATTGGATCCGAGTGGCTTCTGGACCTGTCACGTCTTGGCCACAGAATGAGGACTACAGAAAAGCGTTGGACTATGTTAAGAATCTGAAAGCGGTGAGTGACATTGCTGAACGTGGTGTCAAGATGATGAGCGACTTTGCAAATGTCATAACAACAGATGCCAAGCAAAGGGACTATCTCCTTCAAGCTGTGGAGTTCAACAGACGCAGCTTTGACAGCTTCAAGAAACACTCTCTCAACAACTGACTGTGTAAATGTCATTATGAAATTAATCATCATGTAATGCTTTCACTTCTTGATCGATTAGACTTGTGACAAAATATGAAAATAAAAACCCATTCGTGTTTCTGTATCCACCCGAGGAGGATGCCAGTGGGCGTCGAAACTGTCGTGGAAATAAACTCTGTCTATTAGAGTGGGTTTTTATTTTCATATTTTGACCTTCACGTAGAAAAAAGTGAAGTTTTTTGCATTTATTGTGACAAAATGTTAATCTCAAATTTGTGTCATGAATAAGGCGCCTTGTCTGCCTTGAGTGTGAGAAAACGAATTTTGTGATATTTCTGAAATCTTTGTATGTACCAATGTGCCATTTCTTGTTCCAAGACTATCATAATTGTATAAGTTAGAAAGAGGATTAAAAACACTTTAATTTGGTGCCTATTTTGTTGCTCTATCTTGTTTAGATAAAAAGTTATAGTGCAAAACATGATTCAAGGGACCCCGGAACTGGTGCTTTTGGCCGATTTCAAGGCAGAAAACTTAAAGCTCCATGCGGCAATGCTTCCCAACAACCTAGGTCAAAATGGTTGTGATTTTCGGCCTTTTCAGGTCAAAAAGCATGGGAAAAAGTACAGAAACCTATGAAAATAAGAAAAAGTTGATTTTTGAACAGGGCTAATGTCACACACACACACACACATACACACACACACACCTTATTTTATATCTTTAACTTTTATTGTATTAATAAATAAGTATTACAGTGAAACATTCGAAAAGATAAATTTTAAAAATTATAAAAATAAAAGAAAAAGAAAATTTTGTGTGAGAAATTATATTTTTTGTTTGAAGAAGGATTCCATGTTAAACTGTAGGTCTAAGGTGGAGTGAAAAGCTTGACCTTCGTCAGAATGAACAATTTAGGCGGAGGCTAAACAAAGGATGATATATATATATATATATATATATTATATATATATATATATATATATATATATATATATATATAAAGAGAGGGTATTTCAGGAGGAAAGGTCAATACTTCGGGAGGTGATAGTATCGGTCATTGTGAGAAAAAAGTTCATATGAACATGTGTCTAATTCTGAATGGTTACGGAGATAGAGCTGTTTGAATCTGATGCGCTCGCAGCTCTTCTTCCCCCTTCCCTCCCCTATAACCTTGAACCATGTAAGCTGTAATGTAAGCATGTAACATAAGCCAATCGACAGCTGACTGTTGTGAGTGAAATTGTTTGGTGTTTGAAGCAGTGTTAAGAATGCCACACACTTTCACACATGACGAATATGCAGAAATGGTGTATGTCTACGGTTTTTGCGATGGAAGTGCAACAGCTGCTGTTGCAGAATACCGTTGACGGTTTCCGAACCGCAGAATTCCGGATCGAAGAGTGTTTACCAGGGTTTTCAACACATTGCGTGAGATTGGTACACTTCTCAGGGCCCATGTTTCATCTGAACGTGAAGGTCAACAAGATGTGGATGAAGTGGAAAACATTCTCCAGTTGGTAGAGCGTAGTCCTACTACTAGCTGACGAAGAATTTCTACACGTATCGGTGTACCATACACAAGAGTATGGCGAACATTACGTGAGGAAGACTTGCATCCATATCATGTACAGGGTGTACAACACCTTCAACAAGGATACGTTGCCATACGACTGGAATTTTGTCATTGGGTAAATGCTAATCGCCGATTGCTTCGATTAATACTGTTCACCGATGAAGCTACGTTCACCCGTGACGGTATCAACAACACTCGTAACTCTCATCGGTCGTCAGACGAAAATCCAAATGCCACTATGGAAACAAATTTTCAACATCGCTTATCTGCCAATGTGTGGTGCGGTATCATCGATGATCAGCTGATTGGCCCTGTTACTTTAGAGAATCGTCTTACAGGACAAATTTACCTAGAATTTCTGCAAAATGAATTGCCAGGACTGTTGGAGGATGTTCCTTTGGCTACACGCGCTGGTATGTACTTTCAGCATGATGGAGCTCCTCCACATTCTATGCATCTGGTGATGCAATACTAAAATCAAACTTTCCCTGGTCAATGGATCGGCCGCGGTGGTCCCATTCAATGGCCACCAAGGTATCCAGACCTCTCTCCGTTAGATTATTGCTTGTGGGGGTAGATGAAAAGTCAAGTTTACAAAAGAAAGGTGGATACACGAGACGAATTGCTCGCGCGCATTTTGGATGCTGCTGCGCGCATAAAGGAACGTCAAGATCAACTCAGACGAACAACACGCGATCTTCGCAAACGAGTTGCAAAGTGCATTGAGGTTGACGGTGGGATTTTCGAAAACGTATTGTAAACTGTAACAAATTTGTCATTTCTGTATCTGATACCATTCAAAATGCCAATGTTTAAACATTAAATGTTAGAAACAGTAATTGGTTTCTCTTTCTTGATTACCATTAACAATGATTTTGTATTTGTAGATTCAAACAGCTCTATCTCCGTAACCATTCAGAATTAGACTCATGTTCATATGAACTTTTTTCTCACAATGACCGATACTATCACCTCCCGAAGTATTGACCTTTCCTCCTGAAACACCATATATATATATATATATATATATAGCTGGTAGTCGTATGAGGTGCAAAGAGACCAACAATATAAACCTCTTTATTTATTTTAAATTACAATACCCTATGTCGGTGTTTTACCTGAATAAATTATAGTTATTTGCCTTAAGGACTAATAAAAGGCTATATATTTCAATGTTGCACTTTGAGGAATAATATAATAAAGCGATGTGAGCAGTGAAAATAAATATGTGCAGAGAATAACCCAAATTTGATAAAGACACACCTTCATGTGAAAATAAATCTGCGGAGAGAATAAGCGAAATTTGATAAAGACACCTTCATGTAAAAATAAATCTGTGGAGAGAATAAGCCAAATTTGATAAAGACACACCTTCATTATTCGTGAAGGTGACCAATCAGGAATGAATCCCTTCACCACCAATAATATCCGAGTTTACAATAAGTCCGCCGCATTTTCTCGTATTTGGCAATTTCAATGTTTTATTCTTCACAAACACACAGATAAATTTGGAGCGCGTTATTTGTTCACTATTCATTACTCTCTGAAGTGTATTCGCGTCTATTTTAAAAGTCAGTGACAACGCCCCTAAATCTGTCAATTTCTATTAGGGCTTGTGATTCGAAGTATACTAGTACACTAATAAGGGCGTCTATCGCCTTGGCGAATTCGAGTCTGACTGAGATGTTTCCACTCTGCTGTGGACTTAACTGTTTATTTACAATAGCAGATAAGTCAGGTGTGATGTCAAAGAGATAAAGGTTAAATTGATCGAAGAATTCTTTCTGCGTTACCCCAATCCCAAGCTCATCATAAGCACCTATAATATGGGCCAGATTACTATAAGCCCTCGAGCAAAGCGGGAACACAGCGTCTGATAAATAATCCATATCCATTGCCCCGCCCAGCGCAATGCCATTGACGTACAGTTATATTTTTAAGGCCGAAATTCTCGAATTTAAAAGCATTCTTTTTATATTTTCCATTCACCGAAGCGTGTTCCTGCATTCCAATTAATAACCTTTTAGGTAGAATGCCCAGGGCCACGTTTTCTATTTCGAGGCCAACCCTGCTGATACCGTGTATAGTTTGATCTGTACTCTGTTAATTGTTAAGGCGAACTTAATTTCGCACGGCGTATGTGAAGGTATGTTTCCATAATATGAATCACAACGGGCTTTGCACTCTCTTCTTGATTATCCCCCAGATTTAAACAGATTTCAGGATTCGTGAGGGTGAGCTTTATTTTCATATCGACCTCATTCACAAGCAACTTCTGGAATGTGAAGTCTGTATGCAGGCGTCGAAAACACTCATATATCTTCTTTTTAGAATTTTTAAATTTGTCCTCTATACTACTTTCGTCTGATAATAGCCCTCGGCAGTTAAAAAAGGTATCCTTCGCTTCTTTGGAAGAGTTCAGCACATTTTTCAGATAGGCTCGTAGGTGATATTACCCCGTTCCTGCCGAGATGTTGACCTGATTTAAATATACATCACACTGGCTGAATATGGAGTGCAGAAAGTTTGTTTCAGAGTATACAGCATATTTGTCATCGCAGTACGTTCCATCAGAATGGGCTATACGTAGTTTGGCTTACATGTGCACACAGCTTGGATAAAAAAAGTAAGTGCCTGAGATGGGAAGCACTAATTCTATAGGAGCACTCGCGGAACTAATTGTATTTAATGGATTAATTGTAATGAATCACTGTGCTTAATAGAAACTTGAGTTGGGGGCATGTCAAAGAGGAAAAGTTCCGATTTACAACATTGTGAACTACACGGATGGATGAAGCGTGCAATGACGAGTGAGAAATAGTGCCACCTCTCTCGACAAGTAGTAACAGCCTATGATTCGTGAGATCAATGTCTTTAGCTTATATCAGTTAAAAAATGGTCAACCATAGCTTTCAGTCGTTTAGAACACTTCTTTTTTATGTCCTTTTACGTTTATCGCCACATGCTGGCAATCCCTTCCTCCGGATAGCCCTCTTCTTCTTCCCACCACCAGGCATTTTTCTCTTTGCATCTTTGATGATTTTGTCCCGTGTACGCTTTAAGTGTTTTTTTAGAGCTTCTTTAGGTTTAGCCCCAGCCATTATGTCTTCCTCCCGAGGTATCTGGCGCCCCTCTTCAGCAAGGGGACAGCCGTACGTAGTATGGTTGAAAAAATGGACCCAAACCCACTCCTACGCTGGTATCTCACACCTCGATAGACTGTGAAAGGCTTTCGTTCCATTATAACTCAGTGCCTCCAAAGTGCAGCTTCACTGTTAAGCTCCCATCACCGAATGGGAAACTTTTTCCCTCAATCGTTCTTGTATATATTGAGATATTGGTTAATAGATTAGTCGCGACATTCACATAGTGAGGTTTGTCATATGTAATGCTCAAGCTCTTCCCTCTATGGTTGGGGATGTGAGCAATGCGCAGCAGGCGTGCCTGGGTATCCCCAGCAATCTGGTGCTCCGCTACATTGCTGTAAATATAGCACATGTCAGGAGGTGTTTAGCCATCACTCAATTTCTCCAACTTCAACTGATACATTAGGCTGGAGAAGTCCTGTTGTGTCTCGTGAAAGGTACCTCTTTGGATGGCAGCTCCTTATCGGCCATCGTTTATAATATTGAACAGCCCTTTGTCTTTAATATTTCTGTTAGCCTGTAATTTTAGGATCAGAGTATATGCATAGGGATCTTTGTTTACGATTTCGTATACTAAATCAGCCGTATGATTTGAGCTTTTTAAACTTACGTTTAAGTCTCTCACAACATCCTTGGTCGCACCATAACTGGGAGGACCTAGTGTTACAACTGTAGTATAATACATTGCAACCCCACTCAGAACAGTACGCATGGTTTCATTCCGTGTTACCCCTGCCTTTTCACACTCATCGCAGTCTCTAAGGACTGTAAAAACTGTTTCTTTATAAATAATACTTAAAAAAAGGGTGTCCAACTGAATTTCGCATATTCCAACCTCATACGTATCACGACCCAATTCAACGAGCCCATGGAGTTCTGTTATAAAGTTGGCCAGGGTGTTGTTAGGATGTACAGACAGAGAAGAAGAGGACGGGAGTGTGACGTAGAAATGGTTAGGCGTCATGTTGCATACTATTTAAGCTTCATAACTGCATCAGGTTTTATAGAGGTGTTGAAGCTTTCTGGGTACCCCAACCATTTCACCAGGTATATTTTTCTCTTTCCTGAACCTTTGCTGCCTAAAGTTTTTCCAATTTTAAACAGGTTTTTTTCTAAATCAGATGTCACTCTCTGTAGCTCCTCGCCGTAAAAACCTCCTGCAATTTCTTCCCCATTCAAATCTTCAACGTAATACAGCATTATCTCGTCTCTAGGTCTCATAGCCCTCACTTTAAAAATCTCGTGTGAAGCCTTGCTCAAATCCTTTTGCGAATTTATTTCTTGAACGCGACAGCCTTATATAATCACTGATTTTGAAACGCACAACGTGTGGGGGTGCTCTACCAATATCTCTTCGCACATCACGCTCTGCGTGCGTACCTCTTTCTAAAATCTCGTTAGGTGTTATTCCAATCGCTCGGTGGTGTGATTGGTTGTATGATGAGGCCAGTGATTCCAGAATGTCAAAATATCTGTATGTGTTTTTATGTGTAAAATAGTGATGCATGCCTTCCTTTATGGTACGTTGGACTCTTTCAGCTAAAGAGGCCTTATGTATAGAATAGCTCGTGTAGTAACTGATATTAAACTCTGCCAACATATTCTGAAAAGCTCGGCCTATAAATTCTTTCCCCATATCCGTACAAAAATAGCCAGGAATCCGGTTTTCTTTCAACATCAACGTTTTGGTGGCTTTAGCAACTGTTTCAGGCGATTTATTTTTCAGATATCTAGAGATATCTAGAGAATACATCTATTATGAATGGGATATAGCGGTAGCCATCATTATACACTGAATATATTTGCATGTCTGTTAAATCCGCTTGCCAAATAGAGTCAATCGAGGCCGCGGTTGTCTTGGCTGTTTTAAACCTTTTTCTCACCGGCTTATGAAGTGTATAAGCATCCTGCTCTCGCAAACCCTTCTCACATCTTTTTTCCCTACTCCATTATAAACACCTCTGTACAGTCTGTCAACGGCTCCTGTAGGAGGCTCGGCTAGAAATGTCATAATAGCGTTTTCTTAATATGTTAGCCATTTACATATTTTAGAGGCACGTGAAGAGGGTTGGTCGTTGTTGTTGTTTGGTCTTTTCTTTCTCCTCTTCAGAGGTGTTACCTCTGGGGTTGATGGCGTTCTCAGTTGTGGCACATGCGAGGCATGCTCCAAGTCTTTTAACCTATTCAGATTTCCTATCGATGTTTTGGGGACATTTATTTGTTGTTGTCTTGTTTTAATATGCTTCCATCCTGATGGTGATGGCCTATCCCACTTTCTCACCAGATCATGGACGATATCAACGATATTCGAGCCCTGTACCTTTGTTCCTTCCACAATGATCTCACCTGTGTCGGTCCACTGCATGTTGCGATCCTCATGAATGGGATATAGCGGTAGCCATCATTATACACTGAATATATTTGCATGTCTGTTAAATCCGCTTGCCAAATAGAGTCAATCGAGGCCGCGGTTGTCTTGGCTGTTTTAAACCTTTTTCTCACCGGCTTATGAAGTGTATAAGCATCCTGCTCTCGCAAACCCTTCTCACATCTTTTTCCCCTACTCCATTATAAACACCTCTGTACAGTCTGTCAACGGCTCCTGTAGGAGGCTCGGCTAGAAATGTCATAATAGCGTTTTCTTAATATGTTAGCCATTTACATATTTTAGAGGCACGTGAAGAGGGTTGGTCGTTGTTGTTGTTTGGTCTTTTCTTTCTCCTCTTCAGAGGTGTTACCTCTGGGGTTGATGGCGTTCTCAGTTGTGGCACATGCGAGGCATGCTCCAAGTCTTTTAACCTATTCAGATTTCCTATCGATGTTTTGGGGACATTTATTTGTTGTTGTCTTGTTTTAATATGCTTCCATCCTGATGGTGATGGCCTATCCCACTTTCTCACCAGATCATGGACGATATCAACGATATTCGAGCCCTGTACCTTTGTTCCTTCCACAATGATCTCACCTGTGTCGGTCCACTGCATGTTGCGATCCTCATTCAAGAGATTAAAAAGACTTAAACTTTTATTCCTCAATGTATGTGGGAGGCTGCATTTTAATACATGTTCGATATGCTGTGGGGCCGGCCCGTTATTCTTTGACTGATCTGCTCTAACGTCCGGCCCAGGTCCTATGTTGCCATGCTCATCGTTGTCCGTGCTGTGCCTAATAACCACGGAGATCTTATAATTTTTGTACTCGTGAAGAAATTTCTGCAGAGCTTCTTGGTATAAGATTCTTTTCTCATCAGGTGATTCCTCACTGTTCAATAAGGCTAACAATTCACTTTCCATTCTTTTAAGCCTGCTTTTACAGGTTTCTAGAACCATGTCTGGACTCTTTGAGCTTTGCAGTGAAGCATACACCTCGCGTGGAATCACTACCACTTTTTTCATTATATTAATCTAGTCAGTAAAGGCTCCAAAACTGAAAATAAGATGGGGAGGAATGACCCCCCCCCTCTTTGTACAATAATTCGCTTTTTCTTCCCCACAGTTTGACTTTTACGAGCGAGTGTACGTATTATGTTCTTGTAACGGCGTAGGCGAGCCTTCTGAGGGAGTTTCATTGGTACATTACATTTTATAACATTAAGGCAGATTTCAGAGATGCATTTTAAAAAGTCCGAGTTGATATTTTTAACAAACATCTGTTGCATTGCCCGGGGCAGTCGATGATAGATTTTTATTAATTCATGTATTTCTTTAGCCTCTTTGTCATTCTGGAATATACACCGTTTCAGGCTCGTTTGGGAATATATTCATTCTTAGAAGCACCCTAAACGTGTTTCGCAGTGAAGGTCACAAAGCAAATATCCGTAACGTTGACTTGTAGCTTCTTTATAAACTTCCAAAAACTCCTTACGCTGATTCGGAAACATTTTATTGGTTAATACCCCAATTTGTGACACATCTCTACGTTGCGCGAATAAGACTAGATATTTTGTATTTAACGACACATCGCGCATCGTGACACGACAATTGGGCGCAGGACAAATGAGCGCCGACAAATGAGCGCCGACAATTGAGCGCCAAGACAATTAAGGGCAAAACAAAAGAACGCAAGACAATAGAACAAAAGCGCAAAACAATTGAGCGAGAGCAAGCAAATAAAAACTGGATAAAAGGTTAGGTTAGGTTATTGTTTTGCGCAAAAACAATTGAGCGAGAGCAAGCAAGTAAAAAATGGATAAAAGGTTAGGTTAGGTTAGGTTAGGTTAGGTTATTGTTTTGCGCAAAACAACTGAGCGAGAGCAAGCAAATAAAAACTGGAATAAAAGTTAGGTTAGGTTAGGTTAGGTTATTGTTTTGCGCAAAAACAAACGAGCGCAAAACAATTGAGCGAGAGCAAGCAAATAAAAACTGGCTAAAAGAAACAAAATAAGCTTGAACAAATATTTATTAAGGATGTTAAAAAACAATATTTATTAAGGATGTTAAAAATAATGTAGTTAGGTTAGGTTAGGTTAGGTTATTGTTTTGCGCTCTATTATCTTGCGCTCATTTGTCTTGCGCTTAATTGTCTTGGCGCTCAATTGTCGGCGCTCATTTGTCGGCGCTCATTTGTCCTGCGGTCATGTCATAAGTCGGGGTAGCATCGCGCATGTATCTATTTTTGGAAAATAGATTCTAATTGATGAAGAGCACGCTTATGTTAAGATAGTGGGAGAACACTGTAAATGTCTCGGCAAACGTTTTATCCATTTCTAATATGAGATCGTCAATTAAAATGACTGTATGTCCATTTCCTTCTACGATTAACGTTATATACGCCTTTGTGGAACAAATTATCATCTTGGTACTCGTTGTACACTGACTGGAGTGACTGGTACTTCGAATAGCACCATATAACTTTATGCACAAATTTTGCGAACATCTCCCCTTATCTTTAGTGATTTTAAGCATAAACACAGTTTTACCACACCCTGTAGGGCCAGATATAGTACACGTGGACGGGCTCGTGAATGAACCTGAATTTTTCTATAGAATCCATCTTTAACACGAGAGCGTATAGAGATCATTTTTCTGGCAGGATCAGGAAGCTGTCGCAAGGTTGCCGAGGATTTTAACAGGAGACACGCCCCCGGCACGCACATCACACACGACACCGTTGCCAAACTCATTGAGAAGTTCAAGAAGACTGGAAGTGTTGCAGACCAACCGAGAAGTGGCCGTCCACGAACAGCCACCGATGAAGGCACAGCGACCATGGTGCTGGCAGCGTTCGCAAAGATTCCCCAAAAAAGCACTCGACGGATGTCTGCAGAATGCGGTGTCAGCCAAAGGATTATCGTCCGCATTATGAAAAAGCACAGATGGCATCCATACAAAATGCAAATGTTGCAGTATCTTAGCGAAGACGACCCGGACAGGCGGCTGAATTCTGTATGGCAAAAACAAAAGTGGATGAAGACACGGAGTTCTCGGCTGGCATCCTGTTTTCAGTTGAAGCCAACTTTTATGTTCATGGAGAGGTTAATCGTCAAAACGTACGTTATTGGAGTGATGACAACCCGCACTGGATGAGTCCCTCAAAGACGCAAGGCGCTGGAAAAGTGATGGTGTGGTGCGGGATATGAGGCAACACAATTGTTGGCCCTTTTTTCATTGACACCAATCTGAATGCCGAAATGTATCTAAACATGCTGCAAGACACAGTCATGCCGTCCCTGCTGAATGAGGACGGGGAATTTCCAGCATACTTTCAGCAAGACGGGGCGCCACCCCATTACGGTATCTGCGTGCGCCAGTGGCTGGACCAGCAGTTTCCGGGTCACTGGGTTGGCCGCCGTGGTCCCGTGGAGTGGCCTCCGAGGTCCCCAGACCTCATCCCCCTTGATTTTTACTTGTGGGGGCACTTGAAGGCCATGGTGTACCAGGTGAAAATACAAAACACGGACCACCTAAAGGAACGCATTCGTGATGCGTGTGCACGCATAACACCAGACGTGTTAACGCGCGTTTGCCATGACTGGGTGGAACGCATCCGTATGTGCATTCAGTGTAATGGTGCCCACATAGAGCATATTTTGTGACTTACAAGTGATTGCATAATAAAGTGACCATTTTGCCTATGTATGGAGACTTTTGACTCACCCTGTAGATGTTTTGGGTAGTAATACCATTCAGACGCTTCGCCTCTGTAGACATAGAATATATCTTGGCCGTATAATGCAGGCCTCTGAAAGTAGTACAGCTTTCAATATGGACAACTTCGCGGTAGATAGTGACCGTGTATTCCGTGTTGCGGTTATAGTGTCACACCTTATACTCTTAACTTCAATTCTCCGGTTATTTACAGGCGGCATATAGACACAGAGCGTGGTTGCGGCTTTATAGCAGTAGTCTTAGCTCATATGTTTAATGTGCTAAATACACGGGCCCCAAAAATCTGGTAGCCTACGGTTGTGCAGCGTGCCCGTAAACTAGCTTCAGATTGCAAGATTGAGTTTGACTGTAATATGGGTCCTGAAGAGCTGAGAAGGGTAGGAGGAAATGAATGTTCGTATAGTTGTATTTGGAATGGATGATCGTCGTGGGACTGTGTATGTTTTTAAAAACTGTGTGAGAGATCGTACAAGGCCCCTACTTATTTTAGGACTGTCAGGAGCAACGTATCTCCCCATCCGTAATATAAGGGCTCTTTACACGAGTTATGATAAAAGTCGAAAATATGGAAGGCATCATGATTTGTGTAAGGAGTGTCTCGAGTTTGCGGAAGATATAGTGAAACATTACAAGGATTGCCACATGGTATGTGAGCAGCGTAAAAACTCTAAATGTGAAAGTCGTGTAGTTGAAGCTGAGAAGAGGGATTGTAATATGTGTAGACGTACATTTTTCAATCATAACTGTTTTGAGCTCCATAAGGCATTTGGCACGTGCAGGAAAATGAGAATCTGTGAATGTGGTATGTTTCATATGATGGATAATTCGGGGAAATTCAAGCATAAATGTGATGAAATTCACTGTCCTACATGCCATGAGAAATATAAGGCGGATGGAGTAAAGCATGTATGTTATATGAAAGACGCTAAGCCTAAAAATAGACGTTGTATAACTGTGTACGACAATATAGAAACATATACGGTTGCTGAAACCAAAGAGGTTATCTCATCTACTTGTAAACCAGACTATCTGTGATGAGTGCATGGAAGTCGAGTATGATGAGTGTCACAAATGTGGTAAACGGACAAACGTTTTTAAAACGATTGCACACGACAGTCCCGTGAAACTCTTTGTGTCCTATATTGTCAAGTTAGCGGACAAGTTAAAAAAAATGACTGTATATTCTGGCGCATAATGGGGCAAAATTTGACACACAGTTCCTTTATAAGGAGCTGCTTGAGTACAAGTCATCTGAGATATTTACAAAACTTATACAGATGCAAATAAGAGGTAATGTACAGTTTAAAGACACTTTATTATTCACACCTTGTAAATTAGCCAAGCTACCCAAGGTAATGGGCGTAGCCGCCGAAGTTTCAAAAGGGTATTTTCCTTACATTCTCCTCACTAGCGATACTTTAAGTGACGTAGGACTACCTCCACCCAAACATTACTTTAACTATGAATGTATGAGTACAGGTGAACGTGAAGATTTTGACCGCTACTACAACAGTTTTAATGAATCTAATTCTTACAATATAGCTGATGAATGTGAGCGTTATTGCGTGAATGATGTGCGCGTACCTAATTAGAGTATGTTTCCAGGCCTTTAGAAGGATGTACATAGACCGTTTCAAATGTGATTTGTTGGAAGTCGCAACCACTATCGCCTCATTGTGCTTTACGGTGTTCAAGAACAACTTCATTCCTAAAGACACCTTAGCCGTCATTCACAGAAACATCCCTCGCAGTTATGGGTATAAGGCTATTTACTGGCTCATACACATACAGCAACAGACAGGTGTATACATAAAGCATGCCCGCAACACGGGGGAAGTACCCAATAAGGTTAATGGTCGTGTTTTTAGGGTTGATGGTCTAAGCAAAAACCGTGCCACTGGTGAGAAGACTGCGTACTCCTTTAACGGCTGTTGGTGGCACGGATGCCCCCTTCCTGAGTGTGTAATCGTAGGAGATATCCACGGTAGATTTGACGAATCTTGCATGGACCCGCACCCGCGATCAGCTTATAGGCACCCAGTTCACTCACAAGATCTTGTGGGAGCATAAGTATGATGCACGGATGGAAACAGATGGACAGTACCGTGAAGAGATAAACACGATCAAGCGTTCAATGGTGCTGGATCCTCTCAAATGCGGTGATAGCTTGTTCGGAGGGAGTACAAATCCCTTCAAGCTATACTTTCCGCGTACGGAGGACATGAAACTCCATTACTACGACTTCTGCTCTTTATACCCCTACGTGATTAAGAACAATCAGTACCCCGTAGCTGCACCTGAAAAACTGGTAGGACCAGCCCTGCCCAACATCGAGGAGTTCTCAGCAAATTTGAACAAGAACTATTTCTGTCTTTCTTTCGTAGACGTGCTCCCCTCTCGCGGTTTATGGATGCCGATCTTACCCGTTGTTATTGATCACAAGCTCATGTTTCCCCTGTGCGTGAAGTGCGCAGAGGAGAACAATGGGACTTGTAATCACACAACCAACCAGCGTAAGATCAGAGGCGTATATACAAGCCCTGAGCTGTCCCTAGCCGTTCGCCATGGCTACAGAATATTGAAGATATATGAGGTATGAAGATTTCAGGAGCTACCCAACCTTTTCACGCCATATATAAACACTTTTTTGAAGGATAAGGTAGAAGCATCAGGGTATCCGCGAGGAGTTGATACCGAAGATGAAAAATCGGATTATATTCAACGTTACCGCGACCGTGAAGGGATACACCTTGACCGTTCCCAAATTGTAAAGAACCCAAGCTAGCGCTTTAGTGCAAAGTTGTGTCTAAATAGTCTTTGGGGAAAATCTGCACAAAATACAGGCAAGGGGAACGTTCACCTAGTCCAATGTTATAACGAGGTGTATGATTATGCCAACGCTCCTGATAAAGAGGTCATGGAGATCGTGAATGTAGGTAATACGTACATAATAAAGTACAACATTACCGAATTGGCCACAGACACATCGCGTGTTACAAACATACTTGGAGCCAGCTTCACAACGGCATATGCACGCATCAAACCCTAGGGTCTATTGCATTCTCTTGGGCGGAGGGTTCTGTACGCCGACACAGCTAGTGTGATATCCACAGCGAGGGAGGATGAATAAATGCCGCCTATTGGTGAATTCCTCGGAGAGTTGAATGATGAGATCAAGGCTGAGTATGGAGACATCGCATACGCCGAGTCTTTTGTTTCAACAGGTCCAAAAACTTATGGGATACGGATGAGGGTGGGGGAGGATATGAAATATGTCGTGAAGGCTAAGGGTATCACGCTTAACCAGGCGAACCGACGGGTTGTGAACTTTGACTCGTTGAAGGATCTAGCGTGCTTGGAAGATGAGGGCGACCAGCTACCCACAATTTCCTGGCGTAGAAATTGGGGGCATGAAGGAACTTAAGGGGTACGAAGGTGTGCCGTAACACCTACAGGAAACGTTACCAGGTGCCTGGTACCTATGATACCGTACCCTTTGCATACCATAATCCTTGATTGTTATATATATATATATATATATGTGTGTGTGTGTGTGTGTGTGTGTGTGTGTGTGTGTGTGTGTGTGTATTTACTTGTTAACGATATGTTTAGTTTATTTATTACACGTATTTGTGTATATATATGTATATACCTTGAATAATTCGATGATATGTTTATTAAATAAATCGTGTTTCAATTAGCGTTTCATTTTCTCCTTTGTGTGTGTGTGTGTGTGTGTGTACAGGAAAAGTCCTAAGCTCCGCTCCCTGTATGATCGACCAATGGTCACGTTACTCCTGCTACTACCTGGACATATCTCTACCCCTGTGTGCTCAGTTGACTGCTGCAAGCCTTGGATCTCAGACGTGTATTTGGAGAAATCTCACATAGACGAAAAATAGTGATGGCTACCTTTAATATTGCGTGCTCGAGTTTTATGAAGTGGTATTCGATAAAGTGTGAAGATGTGGTGAACACTCAAAGATTCCCTATTCCACCCTTCTTTGAGATTCTTAATGCTACATTGAACCGTGCGAAGCTTGAGGAACAAGAGGTTCAAGTACTCTACAGCTATTCTGGAGAGAACATTGCAGGATTTCGTGGTACAAACGATGTAATGGACTATGTTGTAGAACTAAACTGTATAAAAGCTTACATATACCGTGAAGTGGAAGAAACAACACGTGCAGAAGAGAAGCAACGGGTAAGGTTAGTGAGTCTTGTTGATGAGTGGAGTGACAAGCGGTATTATGTCATGCTGCATCATACCGAGTACTCGTACCCTGCGGCTGAGAATGTAAATCTTGTCATAATGGAGTCTCAAATACTTTTACACCTACATTAATATACAGTATATCATGACGAGGTTTGCAGTGAGGTTGTGGCTAAAGGCCTGCGTGAGTTTTTAATAGAATTTAGAGACGAGTATCGCCTGCTAAGCAAAAAGGAAAACTATTGGCACAGGTTTATCTCAAATAGTGCGCCGGAGTGTGAATAAAATGTGTCTAGTTTGTGAAAATCTCCCTGAACGAAAATGTCTGGTGCGTATTCTGAGGAGTGGGAGTAATAAAACAATAAAGCCGATATTACTTCTTGTGTCGGAAAAATTCTCTAAACAGTTGCCCAGTATAATGGGGCACAAGTATTCACATGACTCTTTCACGTTGGGACAACACCGTACACGAATCACCCGCTTATGGTGTCACTCACTCCTCCACACCTTCCATCGAGCCGATCCGCGCACCGGCTGCTCATAGTCATCTCAGAGCTTGACCCGACTGGACGTGCACTCTTCACAATAGAATACGATGGAGCTTCTTTTGAGCAGCATTCTCAATGCCGTATACGATGTGTCCGTGACGAAGTCATTGTGTGTGTTCAGATGTAAAACCGGTGCCATTAACTATGTACTTGAAACGGCTTGTAGACAAACAAACTCTAGTAAACGTAATGTTGTTTATTTAAGTGTTGAGGAGATGAATAGAGTCTTCGTGATAGTTGAGAAGGAGAGTGACGATCGTTATAAAATACCTGCAGGTGTAGGTACAAGAAGAGAACAGATTAGTGACACCCCTTCACAGGCCATTGTATGTACGTTGTGTATAAATAACGATCAGCCATGCATTGATACACGACTGATGTGAAAGAATGGAAGAATGCATCTGATAATAACGTTCTTGTCCACACGTGAAACCGATTCATCCTCGCCAGAATGTTTAAAATCGTCGGTTTACGCAAGCTAAAGCCTATCTTAGAGGCACGTGTTACGGATATGCTTTATTTTGACACGGTTCTTGAATACGCATACACCGCTCTGCTCGACGGGTTTACCGAGTGTAGGACTGAACAAGTCGAGAATGGTCTGGAACTGGATGCTTATTTAAAAGGTTTAGACTCTTGGAAATATCATGAACTTTGGTACAAAGGACTTGAGTGGTACAGGGCTGAGCTCACCTATACCGTTCACCCTGAAGAATTGTATCTTTATATAATGAGCAACTGTCGTTACGACTTAGAAGATTATTTCAACTGCCGCTATGCATTGTGAAGATGAGTTCACGATTGAAAAGCTCGGATCGGTAAGAATAAACCCTCGATTGGAAAGGAGTGTTTATAAACTTGAATTTAATAATGATGTTGTGGCTAACGACGCCCTCTTTGTGCGTGCTTTTGATTGTATTCTGTCCGTGTTTAAAGATAACTTGCCAACCGAATGTAAAGTGGGAACAAAAGTAGAACTGAACGAATTGAAGTCCCTTTACATCGCGTATAGGCACCCCTATAACTTGAGCGGTGAAATAATATTAAATCGTATTTATTGCATAGTGCAAAGCAACAATAATGTAACTGTAGACTCGATCACGTGCGAATTTAGTATTTTAGTTAAACGCAGTAGAACAAAAAGTGTATATATTTTGATGATTCTGCGGTATATTTATTTGTTAAAATTTTATTATTTAATATAAATGTGTATATATAGATTTCTCCTGTACTATTATTTTGATGTTTATATATTATTTTTTGATTGTATATATATATTCTTCGTTCAATTTATGTATTTCTTATACTATTATTATTTTTTATTGTATATATATATATATATACAGCAATACCTTGCACAGCGCGGTTAATTGGTTCCGGAATTTGTCCGCGCTGTCCAAAACCGCACTGTTCAAAGCATTATTATAACGGGTTTCAATGTAATACGTTCCAACCCAAAAAAAAGGATATTTTTTTAATAGTGAAAAAAAAGGATAAGAAATAAAAAAAATAGCACTTCCGCTTTTCACTCATAAGTGCGTATGAAAGGGGTACGTAATTCACAGTTTAGAGAGCGGACACGTGCTTACTCAAGCGAAGCGGGAGCAATACTGAAATAGTACCGAAAAGAAATTAGAAAACAATAGGAAAATTGGGTGCTAAATTTAAAAAAATTGATGAAAATACAAACCGTGCTACATCAAAACCCGCGCTAATCAAAACCGCACTGTTCAAGGTATTACTATATATATATATATATATATATATATATATATTCCTCGTTTAAAGTGTGTATTTCTTATACTATTATTTTTTTTATTGTATATATTTTCTTAACTTGTGTATTTCTTACATTATTATTATTTTTATTATATATATATATATATATATATATATATATATTCCACGTTTAAACTGTGTATAGAGTGAACTATTTTGATTGTATATTTATTTTCTATATATTTCACGAAATTAATTCCAATAATTCGTCTAAATAAACAGAATGATGTAATGCTGTTTTATTTAATTCTTTTGGTTGTATATATAAACGTTTTCTACAATATATATATATATATATATATGTATACACTATACCAAATGGCTGGTTACGCCTTCTAAACCAACTGGCTGCCTAAGACTACTAAGCCAACTGTCAAGAACATCTGCTTTAATTAGATAAATAGAACAATCTGGCAACTCAAAAAGTAATAATGTACACCTGAACAAGCCATTTACGCCTTATAAGACAGAGTAAGCCTTCTAAGCCAACTGCATGATTAGGACCTCCTAAGCCAAGTACAAATACCAAGAGCTTTATTATGCGTCTGGCGGAGCCAGGCGAAGGATGGTTTCTCTCTCTCTCTCTCTCTTAGGTTAGGTTGATTCCCCCTAGCTTGTGGCAGCTGGGGGGGAATCCACCTTGGTACTTTTTTCTTTTTTCCCCTTTATTTTCCTTTTTGTTGGCACCGTCGGGGTTGGAGGTTGACACCTTGCGACAAGGGGGAGGGGGAGTGGTCTTGCAACGAAGGGGGGTTGGGAAGAGGTCTTGCAGCATTGACCAACATTGCAATTGCACTCTACCCTCTTGCGGTCATACTACTGGCCCCAATGCAATCATAGTCAAGGGCCCTTGCCGTTACCCCAACTTAGATTTGGGGTAAAGTGGCCAAAAAATAGCCCTTGGGTAAAAAAAGTAAAATGCGAGTAAAACTCGCATTTTACTTTTTTTTTTGTAATAGATATTAATAAAGCGAGAATAAAATATTCCAAGATGTATTGATATTCTTTAATAACACAGATGAAGTACAATATAGGTAAACAAGTAATCAAGAATACTAATAATAAATCTATAATAAACTAGATATAAATTAAAATTAATAAAAACCTCACACAGATATAAATTAGATTGAACAAAAATGCTTAAAATTTCTTCCTCCGAGATTTCATAGTTGCAAAATCATCAATAAGTTTTGAAACATCCAAGTGTTCTGCCACTTTCGCTTCTGTACTTAAGAGGGCTAGTTCTGACAACCGTTCTTGATCCACTGAATTCCGTAAGTAGTTTTTTATTGTCTTTAACTTCGGAAACGTTCGTTCCGCTGTTGCCACCGTAAAGGGAGTTGTCAGAAAAACAATTAGTAGCGAGCACACTTCAGAATAACTCGTGTTCATGTCATAATACTGGATTAATGCTAGTTTAGCCAATTCTCTTATGGTGTTAATTTTTTCAATTTCACATCTGAGCGTTTTGACAAAAAGCAATAACTGAAGAGATAAGGATTCCGATAAATCATTGGAATATTGGTTTTGTACTTTGGATGCGTTTTTTGTGATTTCCTCGTCGGTCATGCTCAATAATGTTTTTGGTGTTAGGAATAAAAATAAGTCAGCAATAGTTTTCAAACCTTCGAATTTATTCTGTAGCTGACTAACTACAAAGTCAATTTTTCGATAGAAGACATTTACCTTGAAACACTTCTGTGCGTTTTCAAATCGGTGATCTACCACAAGCTCGTCGTAAAATATTTTGTGTATTCGTTCTCTTAAACTTCTGAATTCAGCTGGGGTGTCCCAATTTTTAGCAACTGCCTTCGCTTTCTTCAAAATGGTTTCGAATTCGGTTCGCAGTTGTTTCACCATAACGTAGGACGTTTCTAATTGCACTGCTGCCTGAGCGATATCCAACTCCTTTCGTTGTAACAATGTTGACGTCAAATTTATACTCGAAAGAATCTTTTCCACTAATACAGTGATCAGAACGACTTCAAAGTTTTCCATACTTTTCTTTATTCTTACTGCTTCTGTTTTTTTCATCTTTTTTTGTACTATCCAAAGTGTTTTTGTTTAGGACTTTCAGTATATCCGCTGTTTTATGGCTATGAACGATGAAAGACGACACGTCCATCGTGTTGGATTTAACTTTTTCAGAGTAATGTCAGATTCGGCAGTATATGAAGATAGCAAGTCCCAACGACTGATGCTATGTCCGAAAAATGTATAGATACTTTGGACAACTGCGAAATAATTGGATATATGTTCGACACCATTAACTGCATCATTCACCACCAAGTTGATGTTATGAGCAGCACAATGAACATATAACGCATTTGGTTCCAATTCTTTTATGCGAGTTTGTACCCCAGAATACACCACTCATTGTGTTGACACCATCATATCTATGACCGTGACATTTTGAGAAATCTAAATAATTTTTTGGTAACATGTCGCAAAGAGTCGATGTAATGCTCGCAGCAGACCGATTAGTTATATGAACGAAACCAAGAAAAGTCTCTTCGATTTTCAGTTCTATCGGTTTATTTTCAGTGTCGTTAGTCTTTAAAATTTTGACGTATCTGTAAATTATACTCAATTGGGCCTTCTTCGATACATCCTTAGTCGTGTCCGCACTGATGGAGAAAAAAGGAGCTTCTTTAATTTCTGTAGTCAGTTGTTGTTTTAAATAGTTGTTCAAGCACTGTATTAACTCATTCTGTATTTGAGGACTTAAATATTTTGTTGTGCCAGATGGTAAACTTAATACTTGTCTCATAGTATCATCATATTCCGCTAATAACTTTACATCAGACAAAAATTTTCCAATGTACGTATCATTAAAGCTCTCTCGATGTCCTCTAAATGCGATTGCATTTTTTGTTAATTTTAGTTATTTTGATGAGTCGCTCTAAAACTTTGCGCCAAAAATTACGTTCTTGTCGGAAATTCTCTTCTAAATTTTTATCCAAACATTTATTTGTCTTCCATATTCCCTTAACGTAACAAGCTTCGGTGTGCGAAGAACCTGCTTAGTGATCTTTAATTTTATGGGATAAATTCTGCCAACCATTAATTCCTCTTATCCATCCAGAATTTCGTGATGAAAACAGCCAACAGGGCTTACAGTAAACTACAGTCAATTTGGGTGAATAACACAACTACAGTCTCTCCATTTTAAGGCCCGATTTGTTTACTGTTTTATAATATATTTCTGAAAACGACTTATTTTTATTGTTTTTGGGAAAGACCTTTAGGTCTGCAAGATCCAGGATGAATCTCTTCATATCCGTTGTTAGGATTTTCGGATAATTAGCCATATCACTTGGATTTTCTTCATTAATTAAATTTTCTAGTTCTACACTGAATTTGTTGCTCTGGTTTTCGATATTGCTGATACACGAAGACGGATGCGATTTGCCTAAGCTGTCTTCTTGATCTTGCATGCCTATGTTATCTGTTTCTGAATGGTGTGTTGGAATAGATAAGAATGTTGTGTCTGTGGTTGTGGATTCCGCCGATGTTATTAGAGCTCACGCTGGTAACAGGAAAGAAACAAGACAGTTTCGGAATTTTGTTTAGTTCCTTTTCCAGAGTCTCTACTGATTCTCTTTTCTTTTTCCTTTTAGCCGCGCCACTGATATTCTTTTTCTCCATTCTGGAAAGGATTACAAGGCGATAGGTGAGTGAGTGATTTTTTATTAGGAAATACAATTATATAAATAGTATGTCTTAAAAAAATTTCTTATATCGTACCATCACAGAACTATTGACATATTAAATATTAACATGATATTAACAAAACCAAGACATTTAACTCCCTATTTTTAGTTTAAAAAAAGTTATATACTTGTAGAAATCCTAAATGAAAATATTACTCTCTCTTTAAAAATTTATTTGCGTGAATTCTGTGAAATCCAATATAATATAGCCGTAAACTAAATTGGAAAATTAATAATATAAACTTATGAAAGTTTTATAATTTAAATTATCACAAATACTCATATCTCAAAATGCATAGTTTTTAGTTATGAACCTATTTCTATAACGATGTGATATGACTTACCTGCTAAAAAGTGACTATCTTTACGTTAATAACAGTCGCTCATTTTCAAATTCTCTTGTTCGCCTTTCTTGTTCAAATATTTTGTTCGCCACCTGCAAAGAAACATTGAGTTGATTTAATCGAATCAGGCCCCTGAAAGGGGCCTGATTCGATTAAATCAACTCAGGAGACATATTGTATAGTTTAATTAGATCACCCTTCTTACAACTTCTTTCAAAAGATAACATTTCCAAATCCTTTAGTTTTTCCTCTGATGCAGGGGTCATATCGAACATTTCTAACTTACTTATATACTGCCAGTTAGTATTTGGTATAATATATGAATTGTAGAATTGGTTAATTCCTAAATGCTTTTGTATCTCATATTCCTATTTATGTGGACTAAAATTTTATCAGCTTTGTTCTTAGTGCGTGTTTCAAAGTATCATGATTCTGCATATATAATATACAAATTTTAGAAGCCATTCTAGACCTTCAGTCTACTCACACGCACTGACAGTGGCTTCGTGCCTATAGGGCCAGGAGGGGCCTGGGCCCCCCTAATTTTTTTTTAGAAAAATGAAAGTTTAAACCCTGTGCTTTGAACCAGCCGAATCGGCCGATTGCGGTAGGTTACGTACCAGCCGCTTCGGTTGCAAGCTCAAATTTCGCGCCCTTGACATCATTGGTTTGGTTTCCTCTCATTGGTACGAGCTCAGTTCAGTTGCTGAAGGTTCTAGAGCATATATTATGTGTTTACTGTCAGTTTTTACCCTTGTCCATAGTGAAATATGATTGAAAGTAGATTTTTGTATAGGAAAACATACCTCTTTTTTTCTTTTACTTAAATTTTAATATAAAAATTGATTTAAAAGAACATTAACACTACTATTTAATTTCTTCGTCCGGGACTGAGAGCCCCTATAAACAGAGTTTCCCAGTTGGATGTGTCCTCACTTCCATGCAATGTCATAGGTATGTTTTCGTGGTCTTTGAAGGTGATTGGGTGTAAACATCTTATAAGTAATTTTGTTTGCCTTTCTGCCAGGCGGAGTATTAAATATGCCATCAGGTTTTGTACAAGGGCGAACAACTGGAAATATTATAGTTGGAAATTTGTTAACATTTGATGTTTTTGGTCATTTGGATGGTGTGTAGCGGCGGGTGGCTGCTGATCGTGGTTGCTCTTGAAATCTCTTGAAATTCTCTCATAGTGTCTCCAAGAATTTACAATGTCCAACTCTTAACATCGCAGCAGCGGCAGTTCAGGTAGAGGCTCTGATTTCTGAAGTGACAGGAGATCAGAAGGACAATTTGAGAGCTATTGGACACAGACAGAACCATTAGCTAATTCAAGTGGTTTGGAGTTCACAGAGACACGTTCACGTAAAGTTTCCAAACGAACTGATGACTACTGGCAGAGTGAAAAACTATCACTGGGAAATCCAAACTTAGAGTTTGTCTGCATGTCGAAGCAGTTGACCTTATGCTCTCTGCACTAAGATCTACATTTGATGCATCAGTAATGCCATTGTTATGTTCCACTGACTGCTTATTGAATCCTTCAACTGAAAAGATTTCAAAACTGCACTCTCCAGACGTTCTATCCTCATGATTTAAATGAGACTATCGAGTTCGAATACCGTCTTTTCTGCCATGCACTGAAATCGGCATCTGTTAAGAGAAATTGCATTAATTCTATTTATATGAACATGATTGAGAGTGGAATGAAAGAACTATATCCAAATGTTGCTCTGGAGTATCAGTTGGTGCTGACGCTACCAGTTTCCTCTAGCTCGTGTGAACTCTCATTTTCTGCTTTGAAATTCATAAAGAACTCTTTGAGCAGCACAATGACGCAAACCAGACTGAGTGACTTCATGGTGTTGGTTTGTCAGTCAGAAAGAATTCAACCTGAAGATTTTCATATGGTGGATGATGAATTTTGGAATTGAGACTCACGTCGATAGCATTGTCGTATTACCGCAGGTATCCTAAAAAAATTCCTCAATGTAGTTAATTTTGTAAACATACCAGTCCGTGATATAATTGCTGAAAATCTGTCTTCAGCATTGGTGTAGTTTTCTTGTTAGTTTACTTTGTGAGAATCAGTGCTTATTATGTTTTACCTGCGGAGTAAGACATTGACAGGGGTATTCTACAGAGCTGGGCAGTAACGCATTAGAAGTAACGGCCGTTACGTAACGCGGTACTTTTTTAGTAACGGTAGCGGTAACGGCGTTACATTTCAAATCAAGTAATTCTTTCAGTAACGACGTTACTTTTTTAGGGAAATACATTCGTTAGTCGTTACTCGTTACTTTTTTATCGTAGCTCGCAGTTAGTTTCTTTCGATCCTCACTCATTACACTGGGGAACAAATTTCAACTTTTTGTCTATTGAATTAGATTTGACAGTTAGTTCAAGGTAATTTGGGTGCGCTGAGCACGAATTTTTACTCGGTTTTGCTCTATCAGGTCCTGATTTTGCTCAACACCCCTCCTCTTTCGTCGTATTCATAAAAAGGTTTTTTTCTCAATACTCGCTGTCTTTTTGCAGTTACACATTATGCAACTAGGTTTTTATCTAGGTATTTGTACCTATTGTTATGGTATTGTTGTATTATGTATATTTTTATATGTAACACCCTAAAAATATTTTTAATTTTGTCATTTTTAACCCATTTTAATATTAGTAAATTAAGCTAAAAATATCATAGAATTCTAAAATTTTCTCGAGCGTTCCTGTTCTCTGTAGAGTATTCTAGAGGGACAACTAAAATATATAAAAGCGACTCGTTTCCAGAGTTAATCAGTCAATTCAATCAGTCAGTCAGTCAGTCAGTCAGTCAGTCGAGTTAGTTAATTAAGTTTGGGCATTAACATAATTTTGAATTGGCATATGATTTAGTGAGTAATTTTGTCATCGTGATTTAATATAGTTGATTTAATTAGACGTAATTTATATTGTACCTACTCATCCGTGTTTCTAGTTTAATTTCATAGATTGTAAGTACCTATTTCATAATAAGTACCTATTTAAACTAATTTTTGTGTTTATATTTCAGATTTTCTTAAATTTATATGAATTAAGGGCTTTAAATACCTTTACAAATTGGCAGAACAATCAAGCAATATGTCATCAAGCACTAGAAAGTTCAAATGCAAAAACAACCCTGATTCCTTCTGTTATATATGTGGAAATTTTACACTTCCACATCAACGAGCAAATATAACTGACTTCGTAAAAAGAGCTTACTTAGCTTATTTTGGCATAAAACTGGGGGACCAAGATAAATCGTGGGCTCCACATAAAGCCTGCACTATATGTATTGAAAGACTGCGACATTGGACGAAGGGTTCGGATTCAAAAATACCTTTTGGAGTTCCGATGGTAAGTTTATGATTTCATAAAACTACGTAATTTAATCACTAGTATACTGTAACTTACCTAAATGTAATTGTAACTTAGGTACATAAACAAAAATTTACAGAAAATGTTTATAAGAATCTCAAATATTGCATAAGGTTGAAACACATAGAAATGTTAAATGTTTGGGTGATAACTTTTGATAAAATTCATAAAAACAAGTCTCTCGTCGCTTTTGTTAACGCTTTACAATTTTTTTCCATATCAGGTGTGGCGAGAGCCTACTAACCACGAGACCGATTGCTACCTTTGCTTTGTCAAGACTTCGGGCTTCACTAAGAAAAATAAACATTGTATCGAGTACCCAAATTTCGACACCGCGATATGACCTGTGCTACATTCAAATGAGATCCCCATTCCAAAATTTAAGGGTCTGCCAACTCAAGAATTAGTTGAAGATGTTCCTGAAAATATTGTTATGCACTTTGAGGAGTCAGACACCGATTTTGACCCCAGCGTATTTGAAAGTCAAAACGATCCGCAAAAGTTTAACCAGGCCGAGTTGAATGATCTTGTAAGGGATCTAAATTTGCCAAAAAAGGCTGCGGAAATTTTAGCTTCAAGACTTAAAGAGAAAAACTTGCTTACTTCAAACACATACATTTCATTTTACAGAAAAAGAGAAGAAGAACTTGTTAAATATTTTAGAACAGAGGATAGTTTAGTATATTGCTGCGACATAGTTGGTTTGTTAAAGATGGGGGTTGAGTCTTACGATGCAAATGATTGGCGCTTGTTTTTAGACAGTTCGAAAAGAAGTCTTAAGTGTGTGTTGTTGCATAATGGCAATCTATACGGCTCGATACCGATTGGGCACTCAACAAAATTAAAAGAAAAGTATGAACATATAGAAAAGGTTTTAAATCTTATCAAATATAGGGAGCACGAGTGGCTCATATGTGTTGACTTAAAAATGGTTAATTTTCTGCTAGGACAACAAGGAGGATATACTAAATATCCCTGCTTCCTTTGCTTATGGGACAGCAGAGCCAAGGAAGAACATTATTTCAAACAAATCTGGCCAGCACGAACATCACTTACTGTCGGAGAAAAAAACGTAATTAATCCACCTTTAGTGAGCAGAGATAAAATCATATTTCCTCCTCTGCATATAAAACTAGGCCTCATTAAACAATATGTAAAAGCTTTAGATACGAACGGCGAGTGTTTCAAATACATAACTTCAAAATTTCCAAGTTTAAGTTATGAAAAAATCAAGGCGGGAATTTTCGACGGTCCACAAATAAGAACAATGATTAAAGACAGCAATTTTCCTAATGTCATGAATGAACGCGAAAAAAATGGCTGGTTCTCATTCGTGGACTTGATAGAAAACTTTTTAGGCAATTATAGGGCAGATAACTACGAAGAAATCGTAAAAAAACTTTTAAGGGACTACAAAGAGTTAGGTTGCAATATGAGCATAAAAATGTATTTTTTGAATAGCCATCTTGACCAATTTCCAAGTAATTTAGGTGATGTAAGTGACGAACAAGGGGAGAGATTCCACCAAGATATCAAAATTATGGAGGAACGGTACCAAGGCCGCTGGGATTCCCACATGATGGCTGATTACTGCTGGTGCTTGAAAAGAGACCTGCCATCAACAAGCAAATACGCTAGAAAGTCTTACAAAAGAAACTTTTTGCCACAGTGAAAGCTTCATATCTGTTTGTTTTTTTATTTTAAGTCATTTCTATCGTTATAATGTAATTTTACTGTAGTTTGAACTGCTTGTATGCATGAAACTTGAAAAAAAAATTTAACACATGACTTAATTTTTTAGTCCTAATTTGAAAAATCTGGAAAATGGCACATAGGCTGTCGACAAGAATCAGGACCTGATAGAGCCAAACCGAGTTGAAATTCGTATTCAGCGCACCCAAATTACCTAGAATCAAGTGTCAGATATCATTCAATAAAATACGTGTTGCCCAGTGTTATTCATTAACCGTTAAAAATTTGTCCCTTCGCTATGAGCGAGGTGTGCATGTTGGCCGTTGGCATGCTGGCAGCCTACCCCCATCCACCCTCTCCTCCTACACTGACAGCACTGTCAAAGTAAAACGGCGAAGAACCCTGGAGCAGGGAGGGACCTACGTTCAACAGAAGTTTCGTCATTCCTCTCATCTGCGCCTTCACGGCACGTTACTCTGCATTCTTCCCATCCACTAACTTTAAAAATATGTTTATTAAACTTAATATTCCTATACCATCTAGTGCTGCTGTTGAGCGGGGTTTTTTTCAGTAAGGAAGGATATACTGCGTCCGAAACGAGGCTCGCTCTTAGATGCAATTTTTGAGAGGCTTGTTTTCTTAAAGGCCAATAAAGATCTTTTGAATACTAGTTCTGAAGCTTGTATATTTAGTCAGTAAATTTCAATTATCATTGCCATGCACAATAACTCATTTGATTCATTTCTTTAGTATTTCGTATTATTGTTTTACAAAACTAAACTTTCTTGGTATATTGTAGCATTTGTAAATTAGTATCAATAGTATGCTACATTGCTACATCCTCTGTTATGTTGCAATTCCTAGTAATAAATCTTGCAGTAATTTTGTTTCACATTTTTTTTAAATATTATGCCTTATAAGTCATAACGCAATGAAGGCATGCACAGACTTCATAGCCTATGCATTAACCAGTGGATACAAACCAACACATACTGGCACAAGTGAATGTTTATATAATATAATATTTTATGTATATATAAATTATAATATACCTATGCATATATATATATATATATATATATATATATATATATATATATATATATATATATGTATATTTACATTTCATTAAAAGTAACGGTAACGAGTAACGGTGCCGTTAATCGTTACTTTTTTAAAATGGTAACTGTAACGATAACGGCGTTACATTTAGACTGTGGTAACGGTAACGGCATTACATTTATAAAGTAACGAGCACAGCACTGGTATTTTATAACTGAACAAATTACTTGAACTGTATATCATATGCAAAAATACACGTACTGGCAATCAAACCCAACTTTTTTTTATCATCATTAAAAGAAACATGATACTGATATTGATCAGGAGTAATGACATTTCTTAAGTAAATGAAATAATATAAAATAAACAAATGAGAACATTGACAGTAGTTGTAGGCTTACACAAAGTACTAAGTAAAATTGCAAATAGAAGTTCACAAGTAGAACGTGTGTGCTGGCATAATATGATAATAGCATTAGCTGGATAATGTATTGAAAATGATAAAAAACGAGGGCTTCTTGAAAAAAAAATTGTTTTATTCTGAATTATTATACATGGATCGTAGAGGGATGATATATTGGCCATCCCCCAGGATCTATGCCCAAGGTCTTAATCAAGGCTTGGGTCCTCAAAATGTTTTTTGTGCACGACGCCTCTGCACACACACACACACACACACACACACACACAGAGGAAACGGCCACTGGTGTGTGACTTCTTCAGCTTGGAGTCACTCAAACACAAGTTCACCGAATCTACACTGTAGAATTGAAAGATTTAGTCTCTCAAAACCAGTTCCCTTATTCTTTTAGTGTATTCTAACCTTCTTAGTTTAGGTTTACTTCACTCCAATTTACAAACAAGCATTCTTTTTGTCAATTTTGGGTGTTAAATATAAAATATTTTTAAAGGTTCTCTGACAAAGTAGGCTTATAGTTACTAAATTGTGTTATGTGTTGGTAGGAGTTTCACATTGAAGTACTTCATGGTTTCACTTTAACATAGCAGTTGGTAAGTCATTGCAAAAAACTATCACCCTAAAACTGTAGAGATATTTATACAAAGCTAAACCACAAGACTTCTAAATCTGTATATTCTACTTTCTGGTCTGGGTATCTAACCTTTAGTACCCTATTGGGCCTATTCTATACAATGTATAAAGTAGCCTACATTAACTAAAGTATACACTAGCTATTTTGTTTGTTATCTTTAATTTATCAAGAAGGATGACTTGGTCACAAATTTTCTATTTTGTAAATAGTATAAAAGACCAACTATGAATGGAGCACAAAATAAAATAATACACCGACTACAATTTTCTAACACAAGCTCATCCACATTCAAACTTATTCTTCACTAGCCAACCAAAATTGAACCAAACTGATACAATTAAAAAGTCATCACCCTACTTCAACTTTATTTTCAACACAAACTCACCACATTCAAACTTATTCCTCAATTAACTAACTAAAATTGAACCAAACTGATATAAAGAACCATCATCCTACTTTCAACTTTAAATGCATCTCTTTAGCAGCATCACACAACCCTCTTGTATTCAAATTCTCTGCATAATTAATAGATCAAACAAACAGATTAGCTAATGTCTCAGCTAAGGCATCTTTAACTTCTCTGAGAATCCTAGCTTAAATATTATCAGTTTCAACAGTTTTATATGGCTTCATTGTATTATTCTCATACCTAACAGCGTTAATCTTTAAAAAATTCTTATCAAGAAAGTCTCTTGTTTTCACTTTAAACAAGAAATTAAGAATAATTACGAATTCCACATTGGTAATGACATCGTGAAATCATGCATTATAGGTGACATAACAAGAGAGCATCTAAAACTCTCAAACATAACCATAGACCTAATTACCATAACCTTTGAAGTTCTTCAGTGTAACCCCCAAAGTGTTTTCCACCTACACCACTAAAATAAGATACAGGGCGATACATAAATGTGTTTTATAAATTGAAGGTGTATTCTTGAGAAGACCATACAAACATAGGTCGAGAAATCCATAGGTTTCGAACTATAGTACGCGAGAGAAAAATGAAACTCCTAAATTTTTTTTACATTTTATGCAAATACAGTATGAGTGATACATTTGCTTCATTAAAGTAAGTGTTTGAAATTCGTTCCTACTTGAATGCATGCCTCAGCACGTCGCATCAGTGATTGTGTGACACACTCAAAAGTTCCTAGATTATTGCGGATCGTTTCGCAATAGTCTCGAACTCGTTGCCCTTTTAACTAGCTCTCCTCTATCCTAGTTTACGACGTGATGAGGCATGCATTCAAGAAGTAGGAACGAATTTCGAACATTTACTTTAATGAAGCAAATGTATCACACTGTATTTACATAAAATGTAAAAAATTTTTAGGAGTTTCTTTTTTCTCTCGTGTGCTATAGCTCGAAACCTACGGTTTTCTCGATCTATGTTTATATGGTCTTCTTTACCTTTGTCTCAAGAATAAACCTGCATTTTATGAAACACATTTAATCATCACTCTGTATATCCAAGACTTTTCACTGCTCAGACCTGAGGTTTCAAGTCAATGCAAGGTATGAACCGAAAGGCTCACAACTGTCACCGAAAGATAAAAGTATTTTAATGTTTAAGCTTATTTTTATATTACATTTCATTTGGAAAGCATGAAACCACCTGGACCTATCAAGGTGATCCAAGTCATAAGCTATATTTTCCTGACTTTATTTTTCAAAGATATATATATATATATATATATATATATATATATATATATATATATATATATATATATATATATATATATATATATATATGAGGATGTTTGAAAAGTTTCTGTACAAATTGTAATGGGGGATAGGCAACACCAAGACAAACCCTTTTCGTCTATAAGTGTATGTCCGCTGACGTCACCATTCGGCGCGAGAGGGCGCCGCTGCAATTGGCTAAAAGGTGAAGTGGGCTAGACTCGCGCTTGCCGTGGGCATTCTTAAATCGGACGTAGTACGCGTAACATGGAGCACTTCACGACTGCTGAGATGGCTGACATGCATATGGTGTATGGGGCTGCCAATGGAAACGGAAGAGCTGCTGTGAGGTTGTACCGACAGCGCTTCCCAAACAGACGTGTGCCAAACCACCAAACGTTTGCGCATTTGCATCGGCGACTGCGAGAAACTGGAACATTCCATACAAACATGCATGACACTGGTCGGGAGAGAAACGTGCGCACTCCTGACATGATAGAAGAAATCCTACGGCGATTTGAGGACAATCCAAGCGCAAGCACGCGAGGTGTTGCACGTATCCTCGGTGTGAACCACGACCTGGTCTGGAGAGTGTTGCACGAGCAGCAGTTACATCCGTTTCATCGTCAGAGAGTCCAGGCATTACAAACCCGTGTAGCATGTGGATTTGCGTGGGCCCACACGTGAGAATTGTGCATGTTAAACACACCCTCACGTGTGAAACAGGCCTCATCTGAGAACAGCACATAAGCCGGAAAATTAGGCTGCACCGCTGTCTGCTGCAGAAACCAGCGTGCGAATTCCACACGAAGAAGGTAATCCCGAGGTTGTAATGCCTAGCCCCCATTACAATTTGTACAGAAAGTTTTCAAACACCCTGTATATATATATATATATATATATATATGAATAAAACCACGAAGGAAAGGAAACACAGAATGGTGCTCAAGCGCTTTCGTCTAATGACATCCTCAGGAACACTGAAGTACATAAATAGTTACAGCCTATATATAGGTTACAGAAAAAAAATATATATTATATATATATATATATATACAATAAACGGAGAAACAAACTTAAAGGATTGTGGGAGGGGCACACAGATTTATAAGGAAAAACTATCGATTTTTAGCACAAGATTAAATGAATTGTTTCCAACCAATGTTATAGATAAAAAAATATACAAATTTATACTGGAAATCTGCCCGGGTTTTAGCACTCTGCTCTTTTTTTGTATATAAAAATTGAAAATTATCTATTTTTAGCACAAGATTAAATGAATTGTTACCAACCAATGTTATAGATTAAAAAAAAAATATATATACAAATTTATACTGGAAATCTGCCCGGGTTTTAGCACTCTGCCCTTTTTTGTATATAAAAATTGAAAAATAAAAGTTATTAGGGTGGCATACAAGTTTACCAAAGAAAGGTAGAATACCTTTCTTATCTAAATCTGTTCTGAAGGAATACAAAACAACAGGATCGAGTTGAAAAAGACCTTTGCTTATGTTGAAGTTATTTGTAAGTTGGATAATGGCAGACTCAAGAATATTTCTATTAACAATGTTGCTAGAGTGAAATAAAACTGAAGCATTATTCCAATCAATACCGTGGGATAACTCTGACAAATGGACAAAAAGGGCACTGGACAACTGTCCTGTTCTAACGGAATATTGATGCTGTTTTATACGTGTGTGCAAATCCTTTCCCGTCTGACCTATGTAAAAGGAATCACATTGTTTACAGTACAACCAATTTTATAGATAATGCCTGAATTATTGATAGGGCTATTTTTACTATGATATTTTTCACAATATTGTTATATGAAAATACTACATTAATATCCAAAAGTTTAAGTACATTAGCAATGCCTAAAAAGCCCGGGAAAAATGGAAGTACTAAAATATTTTTTGACAAAGTACGAGTGTTATTATTGACACGATAGAAAGTTCGTTTTGCCTTGTTGAGACAAGATTCCATAAACGCAGATGGATAACACAGGTCACTTCCAATACCGTTGATTTTTTCTAATTCGGCATCGATGTATTCCGGACTGGCGATCCTAAGGGCGCGGAGAAACATTGAAGAAAAAATGGCCTTCTTGGTGGGGGTGTCATGTCCCGAGTAAAAGTGTACGTAGGACAAATTGTTTTTTTTTTTCCGATAGATACTAAACTTAAAACCTGGGCTTTCCCTATGTACACGCACATCCAAAAATGGGATTGAATTGTCTTGTTCCACTTCTAAAGTAAACTTAATGGAGGGGACTTGATCATTTAACTGAAGGAGGAAGTAATTTCGAAAAACTCCATATAAATATTGGAGAGGAGGGGCGACAAGGGGTTGCCCATGGCCATCCCAAAAACTTGTTGATAATACTGGTTATTGAAAGTGAATTTACAGTCTTTGATGCAAAGCTTAATAAGTTTGTTTCTCCGTTTATTGTATATATATATATTTTTTTTTTCTGTAACCTATATATAGGCTGTAACTATTTATGTACTTCAGTGTTCCTGAGGATGTCATTAGACGAAAGCGCTTGAGCACCATTCTGTGTTTCCTTTCCTTCGTGGTTTTATTCATCATAAATATTTTTCACGTGTTACTTTCGTGAAATAATTTTCATATAATGAACACCTCGCGTTCCTTCGGCTTGCTGTTCCCTCTCTTGTCTCCGTTTGTGTTCGTGTTTTCTTCTACATTAATGAAGGGGCATGCAATTCGTTTCCGACGAAAGTTTCTTACTAATTGTCTAGATTTTGTAACCGTTATTCCCCAACCGTGGATCCAACCTTTGTTTGATGAAATTTACAACGAGTTGCGTCGGAGAACTTCTTCACTTCGTAACATTTTGGATCGAAAAATTAAAAGTCTCATTCGAAATAGTCAGTGGAGTAAAAAAGCAAGCTCAAAGTGTGTTTTGAACCTTTCTTCGAAAAACATTAGTGACGATGCAAAAAGTGCCCTTGGATATGGTATGTCCTTTTTTATTGTTAAAAAACCTTCGGCTTTACAAATTTGTTACAGTCTCGCTTGTTTTGAAAAACAGTGTAATCTCCCTCAGTATTTGTTTAACATAGTTAAAGGCCTTGTTTATAGTGCGGCGAATAGTAATTACGAAGATAACTTTCCTAAACGTTTTCGCAATAGCCTCTCACAATTAAAAAATGATGGGGAGCTCCATATTACTAAAGCAGACAAGGCTAACACCATAGTTATTATGGACAAAGTGGACTACATCAGAAAGATGAACGAGCTTCTCCAGGACCCCGCCACATACAGCAAACTTAGGAAGAACCCGCAGGATGACGTCATCAAATAATTTAATAGTGGCTTGAAACGCATTCTCAAAGATCATAAGGACTTAATTCCGCTTTTCATGTCCACTTCACCTTCTCTGCCCTACCTTTACGGTCTTATTAAAACCCACAAACCTGGCAACCCTATGCGCCCTATTATTAGCTCAGTGGGCTCTATTACTTATAAACTCTCCAAATGGCTTGTCAAAGTCTTGTCCCCCATTCTCGGAACTATCTCTGATTCACATGTAAAAAATTCCATGGATCTTACTGAAAAATTGAATAATGCACGTACTGAAACTGACGATAATTGATCAGTTTTGACGTTTGTTCATTGTTTACAAAAGTGCCGATTGACGATATGCTTGACTTTCTCTCCCAAGAATTACATAAGTATGACCTGCCACTACCTTCACACATTGTTTTGGAACTTATTAAGCTTTGCATCAAAGACTGTAAATTCACTTTCAATAACGAGTATTATCAACAAGTTTTTGGGATGGCCATGGGCAACCCCTTGTCGCCCCTCCTCTCCAATATTTATATGGGGTTTTTCGAAATTACTTACATTCCGAGAATCCTGGGGGTTGGCATCCCTTGGTTGCGGTGTGTCGACGATATTTTGTGTATCTGGCCCATGAATCGTGACCTGGATAACTTCCTCCTTCAGTTAAATGATCAAGTCCCCTCCATTAAGTTTACTTTAGAAGTGGAACAAGACAATTCAATCCCATTTTTGGATGTGCGTGTACATAGGGAAAGCCCAGGTTTTAAGTTTAGTATCTATCGGAAAAAAACAAACAATTTGTCCTCCGTACACTTTTACTCGGGACATGACACCCCCACTAAGAAGGCCATTTTTTCTTCAATGTTTCTCCGCGCCCTTAGGATCGCCAGTCCGGAATACATCGATGCCGAATTAGAAAAAATCAACGGTATTGGAAGTGACCTGTGTTATCCATCTGCGTTTATGGAATCTTGTCTCAACAAGGCAAAACGAACTTTCTATCGTGTCAATAATAACACTCGTACTTTGTCAAAAAATATTTTAGTACTTCCATTTTTCCCGGGCTTTTTAGGCATTGCTAATG